>WEIU01023096.1:543914-589775 GCA_013389925.1 Aegithalos caudatus
TTTTTTTTTTTTTTTTAATGAGAGGTATAACCTGCTTTAGATTACGAAGACAAGAATACCAAGATCTTGTGCAATGGAATATCTGAATTAAGAGGTCTTGGACCTCACTCTGAAAATGCTGTGGCAGAAAGAAGCCTGGAGTTATTTCCTAAAAGCTGAATTTGGTCATGTTAAGATACAGCACTTCCATACTGGAATTCTGTGAAGCTCTTACAAATATGAGAATCTTTCTATGTACTTCAGCATAAGGGCAGGAAATGAACAGGAACTGAGGGCAAGATGTGGAGACTGTAGGAGATGGAAGCCTAACCAGTGCCTCCTTACAGGAAACCCATTATTTGGGACTGTCTGGACTGGACTGCAGTGCCTCTTGACTCTATTAATGTTCATTAAGCCTTTTTATAAGGCCTATATAAGGCTCATAATATGTAGCCAAATTCCACTCTCTTTACAGCGGGAAAATACAAGCTCTACCACAACGTCCAAGGAAACTCCTGTTCGGAGCATCCCTCCAAAATACAACCAGAGGTGTTACTTCCACCACTGAAGTCTTCATTTCTGGCAGTAAACCTTGGCAGAATTAACTAGCTCAGGAACTGTACCCACAGTTTTCTTTTGAAATTTGTATCTTTTTCTAGTATCTTCTGCTAATTTATTATTAAGAGCACTAAAGTGCTGTCAAATTCAAGCCTTTCTGTTTGTCTTAATGATAGTTTAACATACTGTAAGAAAATAATTAAACAACATTTAGGGTTTTTTTTTACCTGAAAAGCTAAGAGGTTTAGATGTGACAATATGGTGCAGCTGAAAGGAAAATCATATAAACATCACACTGGCGCATAATGTTCCTTAGAAGAATCCTTGCTGTTAACAGTGTCTCCAAAAACACTGCTCCAAAGGAAAGGAAATCACTCAACTTTCCCCCACTGTTGTTACCAGTTATTACTAAGTAAAAATAAATTTAGCACAGCAAACCTGCAAAATACTTTATAGCAGTGAACACATCTCAGCTGAGATGGGGTTTCTACCTTAATGTAACATTTTGGGTCTTAATGGCTTTCCCCCACATCGTAAGTGCAAAACTCCCACTGTGACTGCCCTGACTGCAGAGTCCTCATTAAACCAATTACCTGGGGAGGCTTTGGGGCACCTCTCCTCAGGTAAAACCTTACTGAAACAGCCAGCCCCGGGGTACAGGTGTTTGTTAACCCCCACACACAGTGACACAACCTTCACTGGGAGTGCCCAGTGGTGCTGTGGCTGTACCTTGAGGTCCCTGTGCACGATGCCCATGCGGTGCAGGTAGTACACAGCGTCCAGGACCTGCCGGATCAGGGTGCTGGCATCCTTCTCCGTGTAGAACCCCTTCTCCACAATGCGGTCAAAGAGCTCTCCCCCAGACACTCTGGAAAACACAACGGGAAGCAGAAGCATGAGGATGTGCTTTGTAATGCCCTTTCTGTATCATTAAAGGGTGGTCAAGGCCATGCACTGGACACAGGCAGCCAGAGCAGATCTGCCTGCAGCTCTGGGGCTCCCCCACGGCCCCAAGGATGGTCACGAGGATGGTGAAGGGTCTGGAAGGGAAACCTCATGTGTAGGGGCTGAGGTCACTGGGTCTGGTCAGCCTGGAGGACAGGAGAGTGAGGGGAGACCTCATTGTGCTCTTCAACATCCTCATGAGGGGCAGTGGAGGGGCAGACATTGGTCTCTTCTCTGGTGACCAGGGACAGGACCCAAGAAATGGCCTGAAGCTGAGTCAGGGGAGGCTTGAGTTGAGTATCAGGAAAAGTTTCTTCACCCAGAGGGTGGCTGGGCATTGGAACAGGCTTCCCAGGGAAGTGGTCACAGCACTGAGCCTACAGAGCTCAAAAGCATTTGGACAATGCTCTCAGGCATGTGGTGTGATTGGGGTGCCCTGTGCAGAGCTGGTTGGACTCAATGAGTCCCTTACAATTCAGCATATTTTCTGATTCTATGAATTGAGTTTGATTTTCTCCAAGGACTGGTCAGGCTATAATGGAAAATAAAATCCATCACACATCAGGGAGTGGTAAAAGACTCACTACCACTTGCAGAGGGAATCATGGTCATAACCCATCAAGAGCCAGGGGAACAGACTTTCCTGCTTTCCATGCTGTTCCACCTTATAGAACTTTGCATAGGCAGTTCCATCTGCTGGTGCTGGCCCACTCAGGCTATAAAGCTTCCACCTTTTATGATCCCTTGGGGTTCACTTTTCACTCCACTGACCAAAGCTTGGGGTTTTCCCTGGAGAAATGGTCCCATTCTTTCCCCACTAGTGAGTGAAACGCATTCAAGAGTTGCTGCCACTACCTATAGAACATAAGTATTAAAGTAGCCTGAACATCTGACAATTTTAAATGGTCTCAGAAGTCCCCTCCTTTACTCACACGTGTATGTTCATTTATCTGCAGTCACAAGCTCTTTAGGCAGAGCACAGCCTCTGCCTGGCACTGGTAGGAGACAGTTATTGATGAGGAACACAGATTATCAGTGCAATTAATCACCAGATGACACAAATGAGAAAAGGATTCCACAACTCAAAGAGGAAAGAAAATAAAACCTTGACATGCCACTATTTAATGTCTGCCGTATTGTACTTTTCCCCAGCCTTGATAGAACTAACACATTCTGAACCCAATCCCAAATAAAGAATGGCACATTAAAACTCCCTGGAGGAGTATCTGAGGAAACAAAAGAGGAAAGAAATGTCTGAGTAATTGAAATAATAAAACTGTCAGCAAAAAACTGCCCTACTAGGGTAAATAAAAAATTTCCATTTTAGCAGGCAAAACCTATTAAAAAGTAAAATGTATGCGATATGTTTCTTCAGCAAGTTGCACCACTTAGCATATCATAAATGGCACAGTAAAACTTTCTTTAAAAACAAACCTAATAAAGGGAAAATAACAAATGATTACAGTCATTAAATGCATATGGACTGAGAGCTTGCCATTACATGAACACTAGGTAATTCAACCACTCCAGGCAATAATTTGTTTGAATAATAACATGAAGTCACTTCCTAGGGAAGTTTGGAGCCTGAATGGGAGAGAATGCTACCAGTAAAAATGAACACATTCAGATTCGAAAATGAAAAGCAACCTTGGAAGAAAAAGGAAAAAAAACATAATCCTTCTATTAAGTGCTAGGCAAACAAAACAAACAGCTTAGTAACATACTGGTATTAAACTGAAACTGCAGGAAAGGTGAAGTTCACCCAGGGTCTGAAATCCACCAGCAGCCTGAGCTAAATCCCCTTCTTTCCTAGTTTCTGAAAACAGGAGTTGTATTTCTCACATACACATATTTATATATATACACATGTGCAAATACATAGAATGTTCCTCCAAGCCCCTCTTGGCCCTACACCCTCTGCCCAGCCCATCCTGTGCCTGCCAAGGGAGAGCAGACCTCACCCTCACTGCTCACTGAAGGCAGATACAATTTTATTGAATATGGCTCCTATTAGCTGGTTGTCTTTTTATATTTCCCTTGCAGTCCCTTTGTTTCCTGTGGATTGATTGCACTGAAAATTGAGCCCACACAGTAATTAATATCACTGAATACAGCACATTTACCCACGAAAATGCAGTGTGTGCTGTTTTGCAGTTTCATACAGTTACTTTTGCTACATTCAAGCAAGAGTCTGCTTTAGTAGATACCAATTTACATCACGTGCTTTCCTGCACAAGGAAACTCTCCTTCGATCTTAGCAGAGAGTATATTTCCACAAAATATTTTTTCAGCAATTGACAGAATTTCCCTCCATGCCAGCTCACTCCCCATCCCCCTTAAACCTAATTCTTTAATTGAAAGCTTTTCTTAGATTTAGTCCAGTGGATCTACTGTACCCGGGCTCAATCTGTTTATAATTTTATTTCAACACATGGAAAATATTTGCAACCTCTTAAATGATGCACTGCAAACCAGAGCTTAATCCAAGTACTCAGGAAGAGCGGCTCTTACATTTGCAGGCACTTGCTTATTGAGAATGTTGACAGCATCCCAGGTACATGCAGAGAGCCAAGGGTCTCGTGCTCCTATTTATCAGTGTGGTGACTCTGTGTTATGGTGCATTAGATGTTTGCACTCACCTCTAGAGTGTCCCTGCTGTGGGCAAGATTCCTGGCTAAGGTCCACCTCCCCAGGATGCTCTTCAACTCAGCACCCAAGGCCATGGCTACTTTCCATGTGGAGCTTAATCCTTATGGCTTTTCCCCTCCAAGATAGGGTTAACTCAACCATAATGTCATTGGGAATCTGCTCCCTGCATGGTGCCCAAGGGCTGACAGAAGTCAGTGCTGTTACAGGAGCAAACCAGCAAAGGCAGCTGTGGGAGAGCATCTGAGCTCTAAACTCATGCTGGAGAAGTGGCCTGTTTGCTGGTCTTGATCCCAACCCCCTCTGCCCTGCTGAGATGGGACTTGGCATCTGTTCTGAGCAGACCTGGGCACTCACAAAGCACTGCTGCAATTTGTTCCACTCTTTAATACTCTGGAATAATTATTTTCTTTTTAATGGCACCATCCAGCTTTGCCCTCTCTATGGCAATTTTGAGGCAGAATTGAAACTGCAGGCAGTAAGAGCAGAATTAGGTCTTTGTCTTAAAGAAATTTAAGACAGAATTTTCTGTCCAGAAAGAGAGGGTAGGAGGGATTTCTCATTAGTGGAAATTAGAGTACTGCTCCTGCTGGGACTGGCTTATGGAGCAGGACACAAAAACAACAGCAAAAGGAACCTTTTTCCCCTGATGATTTCAATCTTGGTTCCCAGCAAAGAAAAAGTCAAAGGACAACTAGCCAAGTTGAGGTACTTGAAAATCATTTAACTCTGGAGCCAGAGCAGCATCAGCCCTGCCCAGAGACTCAGAGTTGGGCAAAACTCAGCAAAACAGCCAGATCTGCCTCTTCTGGATGGATGTGTCTGCTGGGACTGCCTGGATGGAACATGTGTGGCTCCAGCCCTTGGTCCTTGCTCAGCCACCAAGCAGTGGCTTTCCCCTGGTTCTCCAAGCACCAAGGGAAAAGCCCAGCATTTGGAGAAGGAGCTGAGCCAAGTGTCCCCACAGAACATGGACACCCTAGCATATGCCTTGCCTGCCTCCAGCAACAGGAAAAAAATTCAAAACAATGACCAGAAGAATAATTTAGTTTATAATGAAAAAAGCCACGACCAAACCCAACTACAAATTCGAATACTTTAACTCCTACTACATCTTTTACCCGAGGCTACATGCCTTCGGTGTGTATTACTGACTAGCCACATGAAAAAGGCCAGAATAAACATTTGAGGTGAAAGGGAATAGTATTTAAGGGGAGGCCTCACCAGCACCCAGTACAGGGAGAAGTCACTGCCCTCGTTCTGCTGGCCACACAGCTGCTGGTACAGGCCAGGATGTGATTCCATTAACACCCAGTTTGAGGAGGGACAGTAGAATCCAACCTGACCATGTGATAAAAGAGACATTATCTGCAATTCTACTGGGGAAACACAGATTGCAGTCTGTTTCCAGGGTTTCCTGAGATAAAAGCCTCTGGATCTAGTGTTTCATTAAGGAGAGTTCACGTATCGATCATGCAGATGATACAAATCTTTCAGAGGACCTAGCCTGGTGATGGAGTTTGCAATAAATTCCTGCAGTTATTTTATCATCTTTTATTTTCCTGACAGGATTTGGGTTTTGCTTCTTGTTTATTCCCAGTTTGATGTTTAAATGCAGATCTAAACCTCCAAGCACAAGCTGCCACACTGAGTGACTCACTTTAGGACAGGTTTCCAACAACTTTGGAAATACCAATGGTTTTGTACATGGAGGAGCTGCCTTTTTAATTGGGCTCTCAGTGTTGGCTGAACACCCTACACAGACATAAAAAAGCACCCAGCAAGACCTTGCAATGCTCATCAGAGACAAAGGAGAGGTCACTCTAGCAGTGTCCTAGTAATTACTCAGGCTCTGTTCAAGGACTGGTGCCAGTCCTTGACATTACAGTTTCCACATTTGTGCAATTTCTAATTTACAGATGCAACTTGTGACAAATAAGGAAATATTTCAGCATTGCTATTACACCTTCCTTTTACATTAACCCATTTCACCACCAGTTCATCAGGAAAGAACCAAACTGGCAAACAAAAAGAAAACAGCCCATGCTCCAGGTGAAAAGGCATTATCAACCTTTTTTCAAAGCACCCAATTCCTCTGCAGCACCATCAGGAAAGCAGAAAGTGCAAAGCTTCAAAGAACTTTGATGAAAAACGAGAACCAAACAAAACCCCCTTGTAATTTAAGGCCCCATAACTCATAAACAGAAAACAAGAGCCCATCTCTTTGAATTTCTGGTGTTTTTGCCAGCAGAGTGAAACCTGCACCTGCACATTGCAGGTCACAGTACCAGGTACCTGCCAGACTGTCACCTCAGCAGGGCTGCATGGTGGGGGACATCCCTACATATGTTAGCCTTCAGGTGAATAAATACATGAATAAAAGGACAAATAAACACTGGAATTAAAAATAAGTTAGTCATATTAATATATTCACATTATGCTTTCTTTCCCTTGGTGGGACTGTCTGTGTGTAAAGAAAAATCCACTCATTTCTTCACCCCTGCATCCCCCGCTGTTACTGAGTGTAGGAACATTTTTGCTTGTTTTAGGAGATTGAAAAATAACACTCTTTGAAATATCACTTTGACTTCTTTGCCATTTGGCAAAACATTGATGCTTTTCTGCCTCTTTTGTACTACAGGCTGGAATTGCTCTGGATCATTTACTGCTTGACAGTTTAATTACTTCTTATCAGGAGTCTTATTGATGAACTCATCAGTGGTGGATTTACATGAAGAATCCCAGCAAAGCTATTCATAGCTTGTCAGCTTTTCCCTCCAGAAGGATGTTAAGTTCACCTGATGCTTCCGTGCAGTTCAAGTCATGATCCATTGGACAAGTCACCAAGGCACCATACTTCATGCTGGGTTAGAGGAATCAACCTGCAAAGGCAGATACATCCCTAGGGATTCTCTAATACAGTTTAAACTTGCACATTAGGGATGCTAAACAAGAGGAATGATTTCAGAAAGTGGAGAAGGAGGCCTTCCAGGACAGTATGAAAAGTTAAATATGAGCACTACCCTATAATTGTGAGCAGCTTATCAATCAGAAGTTACCCATTCACAGTTTCCTACAATATAAATCAGAAACAGCACAGAACTCAGCATGAAGCTGAAGTGTGATGGGGAGATAAGAAAAACTGAAGGGACTATTCCTGAGAAGTTCTGCCCTCGAGTACTACATTTCTCTAATGAAGGAATTCTTGTTAACACAAATACTACCATTTTTAAGATGTATTTTGTTTTTAACAGAGGGCTTTTCTGTTTGGCTTTAAACTTCCTCTACATTGTGAAAAATGCATGAGAACCAGAAAGCAAACCTGACCAATGTGGTATTCTAATGAAAAGAGAAATTGGCCACCCTCATCTCATTGTTCAAATGAAGCAACACATAAAAGGAAAATGAATAAACAGATTAATAGATTTTAGACCCAGAAAGGAACATTATGATTATTTAGTCTGACCTCTTGCAAATAGAAATATGTGATGAAAATTCTCTTTGTACCAATAATCTAGGGTGTTAATCAGGCAGGGACAGATATTGCCACAGAATTACTGTATGGCCTACAGAGATTTGCTTTATTCAGTTAATATGTCAGAAAACTGCCCTGGCTTTCTCATTTGCAGCCCATCATAAAATATACAGCTTGAAAAAAGTGAGGTCTTTCCTTGTTATTGTATCTTTAAATCACCCAGCTTAAAATGTGCTGGTAACTTAAATATATGCTCCAAAGCCACCAAAGAAAGGACACAGGATGAGTTTTGGCTTATTTTTCTAGAATGCAGGTGTGTGCATATGACAGGGAGGGATAGATAGATGTTAGCACCCTCTCCTTTGATAGTGCTGTTCAATCATGGAATAATTCAGGCTGGAAAAGACCTTCAAGAACATCAAGTACGACCTTTGACCGAACACTACCATTCCCACTAAAATATATCCTGAAGTGCTACATCTACTCCCTTTTTGAACACTTTCTGGGATTGCAACTCCATCACTTCACTGGACAGCCTGTTCCTGTGCTTGACCACTCTTTGAGCAAAGAAAATTTTCCTCGTATCCAACCCAAACCTCCCCTAGTGCAACATGAGGACATTTCATCTTGTCCTATCATCAGTTTCCTGGGAGAAGAGATCCCACCTTATTACAATCTCCTTCCAGGTTGTATAGAGAAAATGCAATGCAACATTGCCACAGTATTTATTCTGGTTTTTTAGCCCTTTCAACACTGTGATGATGGATGTTCCAAAGGGCTGCTCCCCATCCTGAGGGGTTGTTTGGGAAATAATTGGGCAAAAATGCTGTGGCCATTTTTCTGAATCAAATTCAGCAAACTAACTAATTTTCTCCCAGCATTAAAAGTTCCATGTGACATTTGCTGAACAGCTGTAGTGAGGTTGTGCTTTGGAGAATAAATCTCTGTTTCCACTGGGGCAAGACTGTTAAGTCTCTGGAAAGCTCTGCTCAGGGATGTAATACAGTTTGGCAGTTAAAATCTTTGGAGACAGCATTTTCCTTCACAGAATCCATACTGCAGAGATCTTTTGAGGTCCATGATTCTTCAAGGTCAATGTTGTCTTGTTTTATTCAAAATTTTATTCCATATTCAAAGATTCAACACTATATTCAAAATTTTCCCCTGGTCCCATCAGCTGTAAAAAGTGTGACTGAACCAAGGGCAACCAAATGATAAAGGATATTAGGGTTTTAAGACTTTTGCGATGGCACTGTTCTGAGTGACAGCTTATGACAGTCCTTCAAATGCCAGAAGCCCACTTGTCCCAGTCTATGCTCATCCCCCCAGGCAGTGGTGCATGGAGGAGATGTGGGACCTGCCAGTGACAGCAACACCCCCTCAGTGCTGCCTTCATTGTGAGGCACAGGAAAGAAACTGGTGCTTCCACTGAAAACACCACTATCCAGTCAAATCCTAAGAACTACCATAGCAAAATTTCACGTTTCCAGCACTCTGCTGAGGTCTGCAAACACCATGAGGTGCAGAAGATGGGCACATCCTTTCTTCTACTCTTCTGAGCTCCTATAGTTTGATTGGCACCTCCACAGGAATCAATGCATTATCCCAGGATTAGCAGGTGGATCACACTCAGGTGGGCTCCCTGTCATTTGAAAAATGTGGAGGGTGGTGAAACACTGCCACAGATTGTCCAGACTGGTGGTGGATGTCCCATCCCTGGAAACATTAAAGGTCACTTTGGACAGAACTCTGAGCAACCTGATGTAGTTGAAACTGTCCCTGCTTATTGCAGGAGGGTTGGACAGGGTGACCTCTGAGGTCCCTTCCAACCCAAACTATTCCATGATTCTATGACAGAGGTTGGCATTTCAGCCTGTTTATCTTCATGGTTCTGCATTAAATGGAAAGGCAAAAGCTGAAACTCAGCAGTGGTGACTTTCACCTGTGTCAGCCAATATCAGTTTGATATCACCACATCCCTGCAAGCAATGTATTCATCAGTGAAAAAAACAGCATTTTTAAAAGTGTCATTAAAAATATGCAGTATGTATTAAATATCTCAAAAACATAGTTTTAAAAGAAGAAATTGCTCACTGGATTATTCACTTCCTTCTGTGGGATGTCAGTAAATCAGCCCACTCTTGCTCCTTGTATACATACATACATACATATATACATGTGTGTGATCTTGTTGCCTCAATCTTTTTCACTTTGCTTCTAGGAAACAGAAAAGTACAGCTCTGTAGACAAACCACTGCTCAAAATACATTTTCCAGTATCTGAGGGCTGGAACAATGTATTTCCTAACTGCTGTCTTGTTCCTCCATGTCTCCATAAAATAAGGGGATAGTTAAAATCTGGAGGAGATTCCTCACCTGACAACAATTTAAAACTAGGTCATGTTTCAGCACTAATAGGTTTGGTTTATTTTCCTTCTGACTTGTTTCCCAATGGAAACCAACCTCGATGTCCTGCCAACGTTAACTAGGAAGAACAGACCTAAAAATAATGAAAACTGATGCAACTGAACACGGATACTGTAAATTATGCAATGTATAGTGAACAATTTTGAAATATAAGGTGAATGCAGCATTGAGAATTGTCCTAAGAAACGAAAAAGAGCAAAGGAAAGTGCAATAAAGTCACTCTCAGCTGGAGCTTAAACAGCCCAGATTTTCAGTGAAATACATATAATAGAAAATTTGGGTAGTGTGTATATTCCTTTTCCAGAGACTGACTTGTTCTCCACTTGCTTTCTCACAAGTTTGCAGGCAGATGTCATCATAGAAATAGCCAGTGTAAAGATAGTATTGACTAATATTTGTCTCAGTGCAAAAAGCTTTGAAGATCCTTATATCTCCTGTATCTCACATAAATTCTACTTCTTTTTCAGCTTATCTGTAGGATTTACAACATTGAGCCACCCCTCTGTCCTAGAGAAATACAACCCTGGAAAATTTATTTTGAACCAAAAAAAAGGAGAAATGCTGTCAACTGTTCAAGATATATTGTTGCAAATATCAGTTTGCCAAGTAGTTTGTAGAAACAATAAATTGGGAGATAAATATTAAAATCAAACAGACCAACTTAACTCTAAGTTACATAGGTTTCTTGTTTTATCAAACTGTTGCAACAACTATACATACATTTAAAATGTCATTATTATGGTCTCCAACTTCTGAGTGCCAAGAAAGTTGCAGAGAATTGATAAAGAGAACTTTAGAATCCTAACTGCTTATAATGAAGTATTTCTTAAGAAATGTGCAAGTAACTCAAGTACAAGGAAAAACCCACTTTATTCTATATGCACTATTTTAGAATATAAAATTTCTATAAATATCAGGAAATACATATTGGAGTTGAAATATGTGTTGGAGTTATCAAGGACAATTCCCTGAAATACTCCGTGGCCATGAAAAATCAAGCAGAAGGTTTAGGAGAAAAAGGAGTGTCAAATAGAAAATTATTTGTCCTCCTAAACATTCATGGAACACTCCCAATCCCAGTACTTTTGACAAATTTCATCTCAAGAAATCTTGCATGCCTAGACAAAAAGCACCTGCAGGAGAACTTCCACGCTCCTCTCCTCCAGCCAGCACAAGGAAAGGAGCATGTCTAGGGTGTGAGGAGCAGAAATGTCCATTTCTGTGTTCACTTGGACAAATCCCACCTTGATGATCTTTATGGAAAGAGTCCTCAAGATCCTTTGGCCAAAAGTGTAATCAAACTTGGGAAAGTACAGAGAAGAACAGCAAGCAGGACCAGGGAGCTTCTCTGTGAAGAGATAAAGTGTTTCACAAAGAAAAGAGATGGCAGAGGAGAAAGCTTTATAGAATCACAGATCCACAGAAACATGGAATTATTTAGGCTGGAAAAGACCTCTAAGATTAACTCAGCACGGCCAAGTCCACCACTAAACCATTCATGAGAACGATGGAGCACAGACAGTGGAAATATAAAGAATTATTTCACACTATGGATGTGAAATGGGGGACCTAACAGAATTAGCAGGTGGTGGATTTAAGACAAAAGCCTTTGTCATCTGAAGAGCCATCCTGGAAGAGAGAAATCTTTGGTATGACCCAATAAAATTGCATTCATGTTCTTATGTTTGTGCTCACCAAATTAATTATTGAATTATTCACTCAACTCTGGTCGGAATGTGCATACCTACATTAAGGGAGCCTTTTGATTCATTCACTTAAAATCCAATATGACAGATTCATAGATTTTAAAGCCATTATGATAATCTAATCTGACCCCAGACAAAACAAAGACAGTACAATTTTTGCCTCCAATCCATTGTTCCTGGCTGGACAAAAGACTATCATTTAGCAGTGTAGACAGGCTTGACTTAGAAGATACCACTAATCCCTTATCTGCTTTGTCCAGTAGTTAATTACACACACTGACTAATTACACTGAGGTTTTTTTTTCCAATGATAATTTCAGATGTTCTGTCACTGGAACCTTTTCAACACTGCCTGCAGACTCTTTAGCTGCATTAGAGAAACTTTACTCTGTTTAAGTTTTGGTAACCTCATTCTTTTTGCCTCTATCTAAATTTTCTCTCTGAAAAAGTTAAATTCAACAGCCACCTGAGAAGGTATCCATTGAGAAGAGCTAAATAGAAACTGAGTGATGCTCATTCCTATTTGGAATGTTGAATTACCATGTTAAGTATCTCCACTTATATATGCATCAATAACAAGCTAGCTATTCCTGGACAGGATATTGGCCAGTACTATGTACCTGTATTTCAGAACTGAATCAAATAAAACCTAAACAGAATATACAGTTTCCAATTACTCACTTCTCAACACCATTTAATCATTCTACTTCATCTTGTGAGTTTATCTCACTGCTGTTCAATCAAGGCATTCTTGTTTTCCACAGTGAAGAGTGAATTTCTGCAATTTTGAGTGGTGTAGAGACACATCAATCTAAGTTCTTACAGCCTGAATGCAATCTCAGCTAAATAAAACTTACATGACTGTTAAGAGCAATACTATATATTTAGCCACTAAAATCAGTTTCAAGAGGGCACTTTGTAATGTCACTGAAAGAACAGGAGAAACTGGTATCGAATTTGGAAACCTAAGGATTGTACATAAATTGATTCATCTCCTTGCCCAGTCACCTCTAAAGGGGGACAGTGGGAACAGGCCATGGTGAGTGAGGATGAGCCACACACAGAGCCAGATCAAACCTGTCAAAAGCAGTTATGGCAAACACACTGGTCCAAATCCTACTGCTCCAACCTCACTGCAACCCATAATTGCTGAGCTCTCCTTGATGTGTCCCACCTGAGGCTTTCACCTATGCATGGACCCCAATTTTTCACATCACCCATCCCTTCCTGGCTCCCTCCATGGATGAAGCCTGTGATTGGGTCTAGGATGCTGCTTGTGTGTGGCTGACAGGCCAGGAACAGCACAGGCTACTAAAGTCCCATGTTTATTTGCAGATGGCCAGCTGCCCTCTCCAATTAACAACAGCTAATTTCCAAGCTGAACCCTTTGCACAGATAAGGCACAGCAGGGACCAGCAGTACCCGTTGATTTATTGTGGTTTGGCTGGAGGGTGGGCAGCACAGATATTCTCTCACGGCCTTGAGGGAAGATTTATGATGTACAAAAGAGGCAGTTTCTTTTAAAAAAACCAACAAAAAACACCCATCTGGTCCTAATTCTTGATACTCTAAAAAAAAAAAACAACCTCAGAATTCAGGCATGTGAAACAGGATGGTCCATGTGATTCCTGCTCTTCAACTACCATGGGATGAACTCCTCAAGGAAATGCTGTCCATGGCATCCCCAGGAGAGATGGGAGGAATGTGGCATCACCAGCAGCAAATGAAACACAGGCAAACCTGGCCAGCAGAAAGGACAGCCCCCAAAAATACTGGGAAATCATGAGGGAAAGCAGCTGGGCATGGAGAGGGCAGAAAGGGAGATCCTGCCAGCACCCTGTGTTTGCTCAGTCTGTGTTGGCTGCCTGGCTCTAAAACCAGGTACCACAGCCACAGATTTACTGTTTTTATTCTGTGTAATAGCTGAATTTACTGCCTTTAGAAGGAAATAAACCCCAACCTTCCAGGAAGGGAGGTATTTGTTAAAAGACCTAGTAGGAGCAGAGCTCACAGAAGAGAAAGTTTCCAGAATGTCCTACATAACACAAATGTGCCCCAGGGTTTATTTTAGTAATTCTTCAATTATTGCCTTGCTGGTGTCTGTTTTAGTCCAGGCCATGGAGATGTTTCTAATGGAAATCATCAATTCATCACAGGGACAATTTCCAAGAATATAATCACAGAGATGAAAACAGACACATGCTCATGCTAATAATGAGGACTACAAAAAAAAAAGTGGGAAGATTTTATGATTCTGTTGTGGGTTTGGTTTTTTTTTTTTGTTTTTTTTTTTAATAGCAGCTATTTGCTCCAGTGTCTTAACAAATCAGGCTGGACAACTGCCAGGCATTCTGGTTTTTTTTACTGGGACTGTCCCTTGGCCTGGGGAGAGATTTTAAATATCCATTTATACATTATTGCTCCAAGGCTGCCATCTATTCTAACACTTTACATTTTCCTTGACACAGAAAATGCAAGGCTCCAGCTATTTCTTCGTTAATCAACCCAAGTAGCTCCAAAGTAATTTTGTTTTCAAGACAGAAGAGTGAATCGATGCCAAGAAGCCAACCCCCACAGGTCATGCTCAATATTTTAGGAGTTTGTGTTACAATTGCCTTGTCTATTTCTGTAATAATTTTTAATGGATGGATTAATGACAAGCTGTAAAAGCTTATGCTTGCAAAAAGTAAACCCATGATTGATACAACAAATAATCACAGTTAGCTGGGAAAATGGAGAAAAGTTTAACCAGAATGTCTCACATGCAGAAATCTGTGGGAATTACATCCAGCACCAAAAGTCCAACACAGTGCTGTGCAAAGACTCTCCTCTGTCCCACAGCAAACACCTGGGACATCTGCTGGGGCAGGCACAGTGACATTCCTGCCCATCCCACAAAACAGGGATCCTAAAAATCCCTCTCCCAGGAGTGGCACCCCAAAGGCAGCTCCTGGTATGCCCCATCCTGAGGAAGAGTGGGCAAAAAGTAAAGACATGGACCTCATTCCCCTCAAGTTCCCCAGCCTCCAAAGCATCCAACAGGATTATCCCAAAGCCTCAAAGAAACCTTGTTGATGCCTCCTGTGAGCTGTGCTCTTTGCAAAGTTCTTCCTTGAGCCCTACCCCCAGGGGATAGCAAAGGATATAATTTCCCCATGTTTCACACCTCATACTTAATCTGCCTTGTAAAAATCCCATTCATGAGCAAGCCCCAAGCAACAGCAGAAATACAAGCTGTAAAACTGCATCAGCTTCAGGCTACAGCCATGGAAGTGCTTCTCCCAGCCCAGCCTCCCTGCTCCTGGGGAGGCCCAGGGCAGGACATGACTCCAGGGGGAGCTTTCTGTCAGGCATGCTGGCCACAAATGAGCTACGTGGCAGCACAAGTGGTTTGGGACCTTATCCCACCTCTGGAGGATCCAAAGGGTTGTGCTGAGCTGGTCTGAACTGCCACCCCAACAGCTGAGTACATCCCACAGGGAATCCTTGGCATTAACACTTAATTGCTTTCTACTTAATTTGGTCAGTATAGGATCTGTTAAGATCCTGGGCATTCCTGCTCCCAAAACTACATGACCTCATAATTTCATGGATTCAGAGGTTGTTTGCAAAAATAAGTTTGTAATCTTCCTTTTCCATTTTGTAGGGATACTCCTAGGCCCTGGAGTATCCTAGTATTTCCAATCCCAGCTCCTAAGCATCTTGTATACATTAAAAATACAAAAATGTGAAAATTAAAATCAAAACCTCCTCCTCTATCCCAAACTGATCGAACCTAAAAACTAATCTAGCAAATATAACCCTGGGATGTGTGAATTATAATCCATTAGGGATGGACACAAGGGTTTTTTTTCCTAATACGGTAATCAAAGCACATTGCAAAATCTTATGGACAAAAATGAAATGCAGACTTTGGCTACAGAGCTCATCAGCCCTGCACAGCAATTCTGAGTGTCCAGATTTTGTCAATAGCATCTGGAAAATGATGCCCAATGCACTTAGCTGAAGAATAACATTATTTTAACTTTTAAAAAAATAATCTATGCCCTGTATGTGCATATAACCCATGAGGGAGCTTTTTTATGGTCCTTACTTTTGTCAAGCTGTTGCCTCCCACCACCTTGAAGCCTGTACACTGATGCACTAGTATTAGAATAAAGTTAGCAGTGCAACTGCTTGTCTGCATGAGAGGGATTCAGAGATTGAAAACAGAAAAAGATTTTAAAAGTCAGTGCTCTCAGTCCAGGCACCGTGTCTCCCTAAGCCAATGCATTCAAGTCAGTGAACTGCTATTTTGCTGGTTCAAACAAAGAGACCAAAGCAAAGTGCTAGGAGAGTAAATATCCACAGCTACACACTGTGACTTCTCTGCTAGCAGGCAATGTTTGGTTGCCTGCATACCAAAGTTTCCCTAACATCAGACATGGCAAAGAAATTACTATTACTGCAGTATTTACATCTGGTACCCACAATATGAAAGCTACCACACAACCCCACAATTCCCCCCAGAATTCTTGTGCCAGTGGATGGGAGGTATGAGATATTCAGGATCACTGCACTCCTGTACAAACATGAAGGCACGGCCAAGAGTTTCACCTTGGGGATCTGCCTTTAAACTTTGCTCTGCCACGCATTTCCTCGGCAACCTTGGGCAAGCCAGTGAAGGATGACTCTAAATAGGGACTTAGATCCTTGGAGAGGGAATTAGGGTTTGGATAAACCAGGTGCTGCTGCTGCCAGCAGGTCAAGCTGTGTCAGCTGTGAGCATCAAAGCTCCCAGGACTTGGGGCACAAGCTCCCACTGTGCTCCAGATGTAAGATAGGAGAGGGGAATCAAGTGAACAGATTCAACTTTTGGAAAGTACCCTAAACCACAGGATGTTTTCCATACTTCTGAAAATATTCCACCTCAGAAAATAACTCAAGACTCCCACAGCACCATAACACTTCCTCAGCACTGTGACTTCCATATTCATGCCAATGTCATGGAGCAGTAACAGGGTCCATTAAAGTGAATGTCAGTTGTTCCCTTAACCTTTGCAGGGAGACAGATTAAACCCTTTAAGAAATATACTCATCCTGTCATGTTTTTATGAGATGGTAATCTTAGTCCATGTCTTCCATCACTGAAGGAAAAGTCACTCTGCTGAGTTTGGCCTTGCAGCCAGAGTGTGCCCATCCTGCCAGCAGGAAAACCAGGTGTGTTTACACAATGGAAGAATCCATTCACTCTCATCGTGTGCTACAGACCAGTATGGAAAACAGATTTCACACTGATGATTTATAAAGTGCTTTAGGCAGCCCTTAAATAATGAGTTATTGCCAGGTATGGACATCCAAAGCCACTGATGAAAATGCTCTCCTGCTCTTGCTGTGTTATTTCTGCTCTGGTTGCAAGAGCTCAGCTCCCTGGTCCAGGTCCTCAGCCCAGTGCCAGAATTGACCCATCTCAGTGCCACAGATTTCTGTTTTCTATTTGGCCTGTGGTATTCCCTGTGCAATATTAAAATGTCATCAATTCAGTTTAATAGGGCAAGTAAAGGCCTTAGTCAACCATTTAATAGCTAAGTAAAACATAGGGCAAATACATATCAGTCCAGGGACTGCATTAAAAGTTTAAGGGTTCAATTAAGAGGAATCTCGCTGGTGTGTTCTCAGGAGGTTAGGAAAACAGAAATGCCAAATGTTTCCCCTGTTGCAGCTGTTAAACACCAGGCTGGAAACCCCTTGTTAAAGTGCTTTTTGTTACAGTGCTATTCCAGTACATTAAGAGCACCTCTGTGTAATACTCCATTAAAATAAACTATTTATTGCAAAAATGGAGCTGATATTTTTATGATTTGGGTTTTTTTTATAATTGTTTTTATTGTTGTTGTGCTGCAAGGTCCTGCCTTAAGCACCACCTGAATGCAGAGGTGCCCAACCCTCCCACAAGGCAATGCCTGATAGCCCAGTGCTCCCAAGGCTGAAAGTTCTGACACAAAACCAGCTGAATTTGAGTTTCAGAGCTGCCCAAAGCCCTATTTGAAGATGCAGAACCAAGCTGCATTATTACAATTTTTTCTATGCTTCAGCATCCTTAAGGACATGGTCACCCAGGAGAAAGAAAATATTAATTAATAACTGTTTTCAGATTCAAGAAGACACTGACAATATAATGAACTAACAATATTATTGTAGAATAATAACCACATCCCAAAACACCTCAGCTTGCAAGAACAGACATCCCTTGGGTCAAGTACAAGATACTCCAGGTTCTGGGCCTCAAATAGTCTGATGTGTTCATCACACAACCATGCTGTGCACATCCACACACACCACCACAAACCTGGCCCAGCAGAGAAAATGGCATTGCTGCTGCAATGAAGTTGTCCCTGCAGTGTTAAGGACCCACAGGTTTCTGCACTGGTCCTCTTGGCCACCCTGAGACCAAGTCCCCCACAAAAGATGGGGCTGAAATGCCATGCAGAGACTGCAAAAAAAAGCAGCAGCTCCTCGGTGGAGCAGTGAGATCACAAGACTGGGCTTGCTCCAGAGACAGACGGCACAACAATAGTCACAATTTCTGCTGCTGTCGTTATTTATAGGCACAAAAATGTAGATCATTTAGAAACTCAGAGTGAGCTGCCAAACTAGAGACAGCAGCTGAACCCACTGCTGCACAGTCAGCCGTGGATCAGGATATTCCCTCCTGCAGCAGCAGATGCAAACGCTGCAGGGCAGCAGCTCTGGGGAGGGACAGGGCAGTTCTGCTGGCATCTGGTCCACACTGGCACACGAGCCACCAACCAAGGCAAGATGGCAAATTTCAATATCCATACTGAAAAAAGCAGTGAGATGCTGAGCTTTGAATCCCTGCAGTCAACTGGCATTTTATCCCCTGACTAAAAAGAAGCTTTGATTTTGGCCCTAAGGTCCTCAAACAACAGATGGGACATGGCATAAAGATGTAGTCCAACAAATACTCTGTGAAGAACCCCAGCTGCAGGGAAAGACAAATACAGCCACCTAGGAAAAATAAATATGAGTGATTTCAGCAGGTCGCAATACAGTGAGTGGGGTATTACAGACTTCCCAGGTCTCCTCTGCCATGGTGCTCTGCCCTGTCACTCTGATGAAGGTTTCCTCTCCTGGTTTAGGGTACTGATGATAATCAGAGCCTATCCCTGCTTCTGTACTCTGCTCTACCTTTCCTCAAAGCTTGCTGATCTGGGGAGGTCATCTTGTCCCCCTGCCCTCATCACCCCACTTGGGCAATACCCACCCCACATTCTGCAGTGCTGGGGGGGTTCAGACCACAAACTGCCACTGTTCTCATAATGAACACAGCACTGACACTGAAAATTGGGAAGAATTTACTTATTTTTTGTTCATTTTCTGTAATTTGGAACAACTAACCCCAAACATTAAAAGTTTATTCAAACAACAGTCATACTGGGAATAGATCACAGGGCACAGTGCGAAAGCAACCAGTAATTCAAACATTAATGCTTTTTATTAAACAAATAAAACACTCTGACAAATGCCTCAGAGTCTACAAATTATTCTCACAACTATGCAGAACTACTTTATGTTTCAGCTTTGGGGCATTGTTTAAAATTTACTCTAGCGCTGTTTTTAAGAGAAGTCAATTTACTTCACACAAGTGTAGATTTAAGACATCAGAGAGCCATCTGGTGGTTTGATTGCCTTCTAATTAAAATTTGTCTCTTGGGCTCTTGACTTCCTCTGATGCAGAGCTAAATTGTCTGCCCCAGAGAATAAAAGCAGAACAATTAAGAACAGTAAGATGTTTGAAAGTAAAATTTAAGTATACAGAATTCAGAAAATATTTTTGCCATTGCTTTGTAAAAGTGAGCACTCCACAAAGCACTGGTGATGTGTTTTCTCTCTGATTTATCTTTTTTACAAGATTAGAAGTGGAATAAAGTTTCACAAAAATCATCCTATGATGTAAAAAGAAAAGTATTAAGTAAGCTTATGCTGCTTTTCTATGAAATTGATGTTTTGTTTCTCAGAAAGCTTCACTGTTTTCCCCTATGACTTCATAAATCTTGAAAGTGAACTGTATCTGTGGCTTTGGGAATACAAAAAACAAAAAAAAGAAAGAGAAAAACCTCAGATACTAAAATCAAGAATTAAGCTGGTTCAGGCATTCCCCAGCATTTTTTTCCAGGAGGGAATCAAGGCCCCATCACCAGTGTTTGGAGGGGTACCCACTGTTGAAGCTGCTGTGGGAAGGGTGGGGGTCCCAGCCTGGCAGAGAGGTCTGGAACCAGCAGAAGCTGCAGCTCCCCTTCCTGTTGTACCTGGCCAGGTCTGTGTTAGGTGTGCAGGAGTCTGGCTGCCAATCCCACCTCGCCCAGGGCTCAGCAGATGAAGGACTTAATAATTTAGCTAATTAAGTTAGTGCCGAGCTCATTACTGGTCAGAGACTGGAGTAAATAACAACAGGCAATTAAGGAAGCTCTTCCCACCCTCAGGGATGGCAGCAGCTGAGTCTTCATCATGACAGGTTTGATTGTCAACCCCTATACTCCAGCTAAATGTAATTTGGGATGCCCAAATCCCTCTTGGAATTCGGCCCTAATCTCTCTATTCCTGCACAGCCCAGTCCTTACCTCTCCATTGTTATATAGACTGGCCTCTGCAAGTTTTATTCCCAGATCTGAACCTCCTAAACCGAAGTTCAGGCAGGGCCAGAGTGGATGTACAATACCACTCCTGTGACAAATCTGCCTTCATGACACATCCCAACCTGGATCACATAACCTCTGTCACTACTGGGGTAATGACAAACTAATCCATGTGCTTTGTGGATACTGAGAAACCCCAAATTTCCAAGGCTTCATTGCGTAAGTCTGATTAGTAACTGTGCAAACCTCTCCCTGCGCTATGGAGAAGTGTTAACCCAGAGTGGGGAAAGACTGTGACCAGGCAGCATGTCCTCTCTGAGAGGACACAGCAGATGTCATTCCCAGAAAGGATGGCAGGAGTCACACCTGAGCCACAGCAAACCAGCCCTGTGCTGCTTTCTGGGAGGCAGCAAAGCCTGAACTCTAGGATGCCATGGCTTTCCTGGAGCTCACACGACATCATTATCCTGTCTGTGTTTGCCTGTAAAAATACCCTAACCAATAGAATCCTGATTTCAGCGTGAATTGGTGCTACTGCTTCCAACAAAAACACAAAGGAAAAACATTACTTAGAAATAAAGCAGCAACTTCTGAGGTTTTGTAGCAAGAGGAGGACAGCTATTGGGTTTGTTTCATACATTTGGCAGGGATATTGAGTGATTCATTCATCCTTCAGTGTTTAGTTGGTGTTTCTCTTCCTCCCTCAGCCACTTTTTCTCCTTATTTCTAGTATTTTCATCTTTTGTATTTCTCCCTGATCCCCACAGGAGGAGCCTCAGTACCACATTAGCAGGCAGAATTTGAGACTGCCAAAGAGCTCCTGCAGTTTCACCCCATACGCATGGCTGTCCCTTCCAGTTATTAGTCAGGAAAGATTTATTTTAAATGACTGTGAAAGAGCACACTGATCAGTCTGGAAAGATTTTCTAGGGATATTTTCCATGGACTGAGATTCCTTTAGTCAGAGGCACTTGGCACATCAGGAGCTATAATTTGAGAATGTGATTCTCAATTCCATGTGTAGGGGGTTATTTATGGGGGCAAAGTTACATCAGAAAGCATTTGCAGGATCACAAGATGAAATATACCTTTAACACCTTCTCTTCCAGCAAATCACAGGAGATTTCTGAAGTGTTGGAGAGTAGCTGGTTATACAGCTTCAGCCTGGAAACGGGCAAAGCTAGGTTTTGAAAATTGTGTCTTTCTGTTTTGACACCACCACAGGCTCCTTCTGTGCCCTACAGCACATTTTTGCCTTCTGAATGTTTCACATCACCTTCTGCTGTTTTTCTGGTCTGTGAGCTCCAGGACTTGTGAAATCTCCAAGGTTAGAGCAATGTACCCATGCCTTACTAACATCTCAGCACAGAGCATCACAGCATCCCCACAGTCAGGCTGGGAGCACGGATGGATCCTTCCCTGTCCATCCTCTCAGGTTTTCCAACCAAAAGAGGATGGGATGTATCACCCCACAAACCAGGATCCACCTAGAACACATACATGGGCCCAGGATGCTAGAGGTGCTGCCAAGGTGCCACCTTAGATCTGGCCCTTGTGCTAAGAAAAATCTCAGTTGGCCTCTGGTTTCTGTTCTGGAACAGAAAAACAATTAAACCCTATTTCTCCCAACTAAAATTTGCTGGTAGAAATAGTTGGTGGAGCAACTCCTTCTCAGTGCTCTAAGGCTGGTTAATTAGAAATCTATTGATTGACATTATATGAGAAATAAGAGATCTTTTATTTTTCAGATGTTTAATTATTAATAAATTAATGAGATGGAAACTGAAGTGCAAGGAAAAATGGTTCTTAGTCTGAAGGAAGTTAATATAAAATCTAAAATGCCTTCTCTTCCACCTTATTAACTTTGAGATTGATGTAATATCCTCAAGAGGTTTAGTTAGTCTCTTCTCTTAAGTTTATACCCAGATTTGCACAAAAGTAGTTTCTATATTCAGACTACATCTTGAAAGAATTTTCTTTTACAGAGTGAATTTTCCTATTTGGAGAAAGGAAAACAGAACAAAGCCATTTATAAAATGTGGTAAAATCTAAAGATAAATGTTACTCAGAAAATTTTTATTCCAGAGGAGAATCAGCCTGAGCCAAGTTTTCCATCACTAAAACACAAAATGTACTATGCAAAATTTTAGGAGGAAATTCATTATATGGCCCATTAGCGATCTTGGGGAACCAGACTCAAGACATCAGCAATATCAACCAGTTTCTGCTCTAATTTTCTTGGCACTAGAGACAATTTCAAACTGCATTGGATAGAAGCAGGGAGAAAAACTCTTGCATCATTCTGTCCATCAAACCTTTAACTGTTGTGTCTGAGTTGCAGAATTGCTCTGCACTTCTCTGTACTGCACAGCTCTGAGTGACAGATCTGTTCACATTTCATTCAGAGAACTTCAACTACTATAAAAGTGCATTGTCATACTCTTAATAAAAAATTCCTTTCTTTCATGCTTTTCTTCTTTTCACACCATTCCTACCCTCTCTGAGATGGATATCTCAAACCCAGTACCACCATGGAAACCTTAGCTTGGATGTCCTTTTGGAATGTGACTGTTGCCTAAGGTCTTGCACCCAATGGGACACTTCCCAAATTCTCCTGCTCTTCCTCTGTGAGCTACCATTGGAATCACCACTGCTGTTATATCACAAACTCTGTCAGGATATCCTTTTCTTTCTGAGGGCATCTGGAAACCCCATCACTAACACTCAAACCACAAACACTTTCTCTTTCACTGGGAAACTCTAAACACATGTTACTGTCTTCTAAAATTCAAAAGAATATGTTAAAATTACCATAACTTAATGTCACAGAAGAGATGAGCTCCAAAGTTTTCTTTGGAATTTCTTGCTGAACAGAATTTTCTGCAGCCGGTATTTACTTTTCCCTGAAAAAATGGATACTTCCTTCTCCTCACCTCAGTAAGAGCCTGAATCACAGCTCACTGAGCATATGGAAAAACTCACTGTGACTTCAATGGTTTTGAGCAGCGTCCCACATGCACAGGTAAGCTTTTAAGCCAAATGCCCTCCCAGAGCATGGTTTCACCAAATCACAGAATCACTGGGATGGAAGAGACCTTCAAGATCATCAAATCCAGCCCAGCCCTAACACCTCAACTAAACCATGGCACTGAGTGCTACATTCAATCTTTTTTTAAACACATCCAGGAATGGTGATTCCACCACCTCTCAAGGCAAACCATTCTGGTATTTTATCACTCTTTCCATAAAAAACTTTTTCCTAATATCCAACCTATATTTCCCTTGGCGCAGCATAAGGCTGTGTCCAAGACTGGGGGTTTGCTGATGTTTATTCTTGAGAAACAGAGATCTGCAGAGCAATACTTGTTGCTGCAGGTTAACAGCGTCACAGGAATTGTCTCCTGGCTTTTCTAACACCTGCAGTCAGTTTGGAATCAGGAAAGTCTGTCACCATTTTCCAACAGCAGCCAGTTTCCCCTAACAGCCTGCATCCACCACATACTGTGCATTACGTACCCTGTACGCACCATTGCTTGGTCAAAGTAACCTTTTGAGCTCTTTTAAACTCTTCTCAGGCATTTCTGCCAGCCTCTTAAAACATTTCTGTACTTCTTGTCTCAGATAGTCTCAATATCCTAATGCTTTTTCAAACACTGGGTGATGCATGAAACTACATTCCCCTGTCAAGCCCTCAAAATAACCACTCTATACTTGGAAAAGGAAACACCCCTCTGTTTCAGTCACCAGGAAACACTGAGCTGTTTATGGGGCACATGCTGCTGCTTTCAAGCCTCACAAAAATATGTATTTCCTTCTGTTGATGGCACTGTTGTAGGATCTCTCTTTAGCAGGGAGATATCAAAACAAAACGCACAGGGATCCACTTACATCCAAGATATAGCTTTACTCCTCCATCAGATACATCTCTGATTAGCCAATGGTTCAAAAATCGTTAGGAGATATGTGGGGAAGGAACAGAAAAGCCCTTGTTTCTCTCTGGGAAATCAGCTTCAAATGCTGTAAGTAACACATGCAAATATCCTTTTGTGCATTTGACAATTTAGTTTAGAATTAATTGCTGAACTGAATCACTTTAAAACTGCATAGCAAAATGAATGACTGCAAAAAGCCGAAGTGTATGAGTATAAATACCTTTTAAATATCTTGAAATTTCAGACAGTGAATCAAAAAGAAACAGAGGGATGCAGTCTTATTTTTAATCACTTTCCTACTACTCAAATTATAAGAAACAATGAAATTCATCATAAGATACATCCTGGAATATTTTGGCATGCTGCTGAACTGAAATTCAGTGGCTTGACATCCTATCTTGGATAATTTAACTTTGAAGCCTTTGTTAATTCTTCTCTGGATTACTGCCGAACATGAACTTGATTTCAAAGCTCACCCTGTTTAGCTTTGCACATTTGAACTGAGAATGACAGAAAACACATTAAGTAGCTCCTGGAGAACTCTTTAAAAGTGTTATTGATCAGAAAAGTGTTTGAGTGCTGGGTTGGCTGTGTGAGTGCCAGTGAACCCAGGACAGGAGGGCTGAAGGGCAGCAAGAAAGGGAAACTCCTTGGATGCTGTGCTGGAGATTGCACACGTTGTTGGGCTGCTCTCAGCAGCTCGAATGTGGTGGCTTGGTCCATGCTGAAGGCTGAGCCTCCTAAGAGCCAACAGTGATGTCAAATCATGATTTTCAGGGGTGTGAGACAGCACACAACTCCTGGCACACCACAGCTTTCCAGAATAATCTCCCTCATCCTCATCTGCTCTGCAAGGCCAGGCCCATCCTGTCAGGCTTGAAGCCCTCTGGCTGGGGGTCCTGTTTGCTCTCTTGGGGGTCCTGTTGGCTCTCTCTCCCTCCCTGCCTTTGAGCATGGACTTTTCCCAGAGACCACCCGCGTGTCTCTCCTTTCCCGCCAGCTCTGACTCAGCCAGCGTGGGACTGTGAGCAGCAATGAGAGGCAGATCCATGACAGCTTCCTCCCAACTCACTCCCTCCTCCCCTCCCTCACGGCCGAGCAGCTCTTCACACTGCCAGGGAAGCACAGGATGCTGCCTCAGCACTGACTCCTACCCACCAGCTGCTGTGCTCAACTTGGGATTGGCACTGTCCCCTCTGCCCTGGAACAGGAGCAACCAGCCCAGCCTCTAGAACCAGGGACACTGAGTCCAGCCCTAAGACCCCCTCCTCCCCAGTATTCAAATTGACTGGGATAGGAGACATGAAGGTTCTCTCAAGAATGTTGTAGATTTGCCTGAGGATCTGACCATGTCCATCCACTGTCAGGACTTTGGGTTGTCCCCCTGCTTGGAGGGAGATGTAGGACACACCTACAAATGTCAACTAAAGAATGGCCAGGAAATGAGCCTAAGCACTCATTTTGGCACAGAATGCATGAGGTTCAAGGATTCCCTCCTAGGTCACACCCTGGCTCTGGTTTGGATCAGTACAATGAGATCTCTCTCCAACACATTCCAGCTTCCCTCACTGGTCACACTCTCTGTGCCATGCTGTGAAAGTGGACTGCAACATGGTCCTTCTCATGCTGTGAGACCCTCTGACCTGGAAAATGCCCAGCAGCACATTGATCATATTTGAGGAATATCAAGGCACAATTGGAAGCCTCAAGGAGACAAGAGCCACTGCTCTGTACTGTGGATGTATGTGGGTCTGATATTTCTGAGTATGAAAGGTTTTTAGCCTGTCAGTGGCTGAACTTCTTCCCAATGGAAGATTTCTTGGGAGAATTTTCTTTCAAGGATGATTTCTGTAAATAACTAATAACATTTCTAAGTAAATAATAAGTTTCTCATAACAATCCCTCTTCTAGGTGGTGTTTCTGTTACTTAACCAATGGAGAGAGGTGTCGGTTCTATGGACCAATAATATGCTTTTTTAACCTAGCATGTTATAAAAAGGCTGGATGAATAGTAAATAAAGCCTTCTGACATTCTTCTGCTTTTGAACTGGAGTCAAGCATCTTTATTTCATGTCCAACAATGACAGATGTACATGAGGTGCAGAGCAGCCTGGCCACAAGCAGGGTAGGTGAAGTTTGCCCTAGGTTTTCACAGGAGTAATGAATGAGCCCTTTGCCCTCTTTGTTTAGCAAACCTGAACCAGGTAGGCCTGGGAAGTATTCCTCATCATAAGCACCAGGTTTGGTCTAATCCTATCCTTTTATCTGAAGATTTTGCTCACCAAAGTATTTACTTCCCTAGTTTCTCGCATTGCTAGGGGTTTTGTTCTGTTTTGGGTTGGGCTTGTTTTGGTTTTGTGGTTTGGTTTTTTTGTTTTGTTTGGGTTTTTTTTTGTTTTTTTGTTTGTTTGGTTGTTGGGTTTTTTTTTTTTGGGGGGGGGGGTTTTTTTTTTTTTGGTTTGGTTTGGGTTTTTTTTTTTGGGGTTTTTTTTTTGGGGTTTTTTTTTTGGGGTTTTTTTTTTGGGGTTTTTTTTTTGGGGTTTTTTTTTTGGGGTTTTTTTTTTGGTTTTTTTTTTTCCCAATTATTACAGCTCCTTCCAGAGAAAAACCTAATCTTTCACCTACAGGACTGATTCCATCAAAATTAGCAGAAAATTCCTATCCAAACTCAGCCACAGCATGTTATGCCCCTAGATGTGAGCACGGACACAATCTCTGCATTCTGCAGGGTTCAGAAAGCCCCAGGCAGTGTCAGAGCTGATACCAACTCCTTGGCTGGCTACCTAAAGCAGATCAGTGCTGCTCACCACCATCTTCATCCCACTAGTCCTGTTTGTTCTGTCTTGCTTCCAGTCTCCCAAAGTCCTCAAAGGTCCCTTTGAGGCATTTGGTTTGTATTAAGTAAAGATAAAAGGAAGAGGGTATTCCTTGCTGAATGTGAAATGAGATTATCCAATAGTCCCAGATGATTGATGGTTGTTAATTTTCTATCAGCCTGTTGCTTAATGCAATTTTGACAGGGGAGGGAAGACTTTGATGAACACAGTTGAGGTCAGGGGCCAGATCATGGCAGAAATCACCAGGTCAATATAATTTCAAGACACAACTGTAACCCCTCCACAAAACTGGTAATAAGCTGTAGCCAGAGAACAGCCATTCCTTGGTTTCTGAAGGCAAAATTTACCCTAATGCAGACATATGGTGCTTCCTCTGCACCACACATGTGTGGTCACTTGTCCTGGTCATTTGAGAGATGATCTTCCTGAGTCTACTACAACACTTACACCTTCAAGCATAGGAGGCTGAAGTTACCAACCCAGAGTTCTCAGCAATTTTTCTGACCACACATAAGTCATCCACCAAATCACTTGTAAATCAAATATTTCAGAGGAAATAAAGAAAGTGCAGCTCAAGGCAGTACTAGGAATAGCCAAAGACGAAATTCAGTCATTCAGATCAATTTGGTGCAGAATTGTTAGATCTAGTGGGCCTGTGGTCTCTGTCCTGTATGCACCCTACAACTCCACCAATGTGCAGCACAACTTCTCAACCTCACCTTAATTTGTTTTTGTTCAATAACACAACTGTAAACAACTTCCTGCTAAAATCATATCCAAGGGATTAGTAATCTTGGTGATCTATCATTTATGAGACTGTGGGAGTGGGTCTTTGTTTCCTGGACAGTTATATTTTAACATATTGCTTGGACTTACTAATGCATATGGTAGAAATAAACCTATTCACTATGCCTCAAATTTGTAAAGGGCCCATTGAAATGATAAGGGAAATGTTTAGAAAACTGCTGGAAAAATACAAAGCCATCAGTTAATTAACATCAGCTAAGGAACCGCAGGAATAACTGAATTAGCTTATTTCCTTGCTGTAGGTAAAGATTAAAATGTATTCAATTCATGGCAGTTTTCAAGTTGCTAAGGATTATGAGAACAATGCACACTATTTTCAGCTTGCCAAGGAGAGAGAATCAAATGCAAGAGCCCAGTCCTTCAAAAACAACCCTTCAGATGATTCATCTGCAGAAGCCTGGCTGGAACACGCTGCGTGGCCTGACACCATCACATTGTGTCTCTGTGGGAGCCAAGGCAGAGTCCTCACCACACATTCAGACATGTAATTAAGAGCCTGAAAATGTTCAAGGTCAGGTTGGATAGAGGTTTGAGTGACTTCATCTAATGAAATATGTCCCTGCTCAATGGCAGAGGCGGTTGGACTAGACAATTTTTTAAAAGTCCCTTCTGATTCAAACCTTTCCATGACTCTACAACTTATCAGAAAAAAAATTTTAGAATTTTCAAAAGAAATTCTGAACATATTGCCAGAAGTAAAACCTTAGAAGAAACTGTAAGGTTTTTGCTTTTCACCTGTCTGTACCAATGAGTTCTACAGGGCAAAGGCTTCACAGCTTAATTGTGCAAGACTAAGCTACCCTTGAATCTGATGCTATCTGCTGAGTAAGAATTCGTGATGAAGGGAAGTAGGATACCTTTTGGTTTAGGAATTCCTCTGAAAACCACAAAGAATGTCCAGTTCTTTAAAATGAGTCATTACAGGAGAAGTAAGGCTTTGGAAAGAAAATGTTTTTTTCTGAACACAATGCTAATATTCACATTCTAAAGGGCACTTGTGTCTTCAGACTAAAGAAAATGGACAATTTTATTCATTCAAAGTCCAAACAGAATAAAACCAGTACGTATTTCCTTTGCCTTGCAAATAACTATCCAGCAGGAACAGGAACTGGAGGCAATGAATATAATTTACTACCAAGAGGCTGTAGATTAAGTAAACAGCAAGGAAGTAAATTTTGCATTCACAGCCACATGGCGTGGTGTATGCATGACTGAGGGTACAGCCAACAATGTCTCAAACCTAGAGGCAATTCTCCTGCCACAGAGCAAATTCTCTTGCTGCTAGCTGGGGTTGCCTCTCCCTTTTCTTCTCCTCCATGTCCTGCCCTTGGGAAAGACTGAATCACCAAGCAGAGGTACCTGGGGCTAAATAAGGGCTGGCATCCACAGGTGGGAATTAGGTGGCAGAATGTGACTCTGCAAACCACTTCTGAGACCCTCATGTTCATGCCAGTGGTGAGACTGTGGACAGGTTGAAGTTTGAATTGTGTCACAAACCTCTGAAAAGAGCGTGCCAGAAGGAACTCTTGATGCAGTGATTTGTGCCACAGGGGGAGGGAGAGTGGTGCCAGACCAACACTTAATGGATAAGTGGAGTTGTTTCCACTCTGAAATCTAAAAATTCCAACCAGGGGAAAGCTTTTAGATGCTTTGCTTTTCCTTTTAATGGCTTTTTGGTGACAGTGTCCATATTTTTTGCAGAGAGGGAACAGGATTCAAACTATTTATTTTGAGAAATCCTTTGAAATGGAACTAAACCAGCCTTTAAGCAATATCACTGTGCCAGAAGTTGTACTTTAATCCACTTGGTGTGTGCACAATATATTTGTCTGAGGCACTTACATGCCTAAACTGATATTATTATCTCAAAACTTTGTAGAGTTTAACACGTTTATACTCACAGCATCCACATATGACAGAAAAGGCTATTAGTTTCACTTCCCAAAGGAGGAGTAGAGGCCTGGAGGCTGTGCCTGGTCTGTCCCTGAACAGAAACAGGACACTGCTCCACAATTGCCCACACTGACAGGGCTGATGGAATGCTCCCCGGAGCTGGTTCACCCTGAGCCAGCCATCCTCCTGGCCAGTGCTTGCACACAGCTCAGTGGCCAGCACCAATACACACCTTTTGTATTTACTGGTAGAGATAGGAATCAAAAAGATCATTCATATCCACCTCCAGAGTGGGAATATGATGCCCAAGCACACCCACAGGTTTGGTGGGTATGATTACACTTATATATTAAGTGTGGTCTTATGCTCTAAAGCACCTCCTCCAAAGCCCCTTTCCAGGGTTTATTATTTAGGACAGTAAGTACTTCAAACATAAAGCTGCTAAAGAGCTATCTTACTTGTTACTGTAATGCATCCTGGGATATCACTTTGAGCCTCCTCCTTTGCATGTAAAAAAGAGACAGAGGGATGAGACACAAGTATGACTTTCCTTCTGAGCTGGGGGGCACCTGGGCACACTGGGGATTCCCAAATCACCACCACAGCTTGCCTGCACAGAGATCCAGTCACACTGCACAGGGGGAGCACGAGCAGAGGTGCTGGAGCCCCCCATACCATGTGCTTTGATACATTGCTTCTATACCCCCATACCTGCAATAACCACTCCCACCTCCCTGCAGCACAAAGAAATGGATATTAAAATTCAGGATACTGCTGTTCAGTTTCTGCCCAGCCTGGGTTTAAGCTGCTGTTTTATAGCTCTTCTTTACCAAGTTTTAACTGATGACTCTTTTTGTTTCCCTTCATTGATGGTATGATGCATTTGGCTGCCCCCACATCTATGCACAGTAGGTGAAATCCTGGCTTTATGTAAGTGGATTTTTAACTCTGGATGTCACACGTCTGCTGCTCGAGATTTCCACATACCTACATCATAAGGATAAATAAATCTATGCAATGATGATGGCCATCACCAGTCATGCTGTTACACTGAGTCACCAGACAGCCTGGTACTGTTTGCTGTAGGTTTCTGCACAGACGTGGATGGGATGGAGGGATAAAGCACAGCTACTGCAGAGTGTGGGATTAAGGCATGCCTGAATATGGTTTTTGAAACCATAGGTCCTAGCAAACAAGTCCATTTACTTTTACACAGATGGAACACAGTGCTCCTTAGTGAACAACACCAGGGGCTGGATATCAGTACTCGTATCTCTTTTAACAACTTACTCCATGAAGAGCAGCACTGACTCAAGAAAAACAAAACAAAACCAAACAAACAACAAACCAACAAAAACCCCCAATTAATCTTACCCAGAATTAATTAGGAAGGTATTCTCTTTCTGCGAGCAGGGAAATTAAAAGACAAAGTGATCTGAGACACAATGTAAATCAATGACAGAGTAAGACAAGAACTCCAGATTTTCAGATCTGTGTGCTCTAACCACAAAAATATCTTCACAAGACTTCAAGAGCAGCAGCTACTGGTTCCTGTTACACATTGTTGGTTACCAGACTAGAATATTTTTCCATAGATAAAAAGACCTGTCCTTTACCCACTCTGCTATATTTTTCAGCTTAGAGGGGAATACCAGAATTCTTTTAGTAGGATAAACTCAGTCTTCCCAGCACATCAGAGACAGCTTAATGAGCACCTACCACTGAGATGCTGTGTCTGCTTCTACTTTCTTTTCCATATGTCTCAGCTTCTGCTTTTCCCTCCTCCTCTTTTGAGCCATGAGCTGCCTCCTCTGCCAGTGTTCCTGGGGTTGAATTGGGAGCCCCTGTTCCAGGGGCTGTGCCAGGAGCCACACACCAGAATTTAGAGCCAAACAACCTCTCCTGATTCATTAAGGGCCCACAGGGGTTTGGAGTGATCCTTCACAATGGCAAAGGAGCACCTTTATGCCATCTGCCTTGCCAGAGGCTGTCACACACCAGGAGAAGTGAGCAAGCAATAAAATACAGCTGTGCCTGCCTCCCACCAGCACCCAAGGGCCTGTATGTACAGACTGGCTTTAGGTGACCCACAGCACAACAGGAGACAAGTACCAAGGAAAGCTTCCAGTGCCTCTGGCACACCAGACTCCTGCAGTTTTGGGGAGCAGTATGTCCAGCTGTGTGGCCAGGGAAACCTGCAGCAAAACACCTTGTGTGCAGGAAGAAAGCTTTGGATGAAGACACATGCTAAGTGGAGGGGGCTGAGGGCAGGCATGTGTTCAGGAAAGCTCAACCATAGGTGAAAATCTACTATATGGCAATACCTGGCCACAATTCACAGCATGTTGCAAGGAAATTCAGGACAGGGAGAAGCTCTAGACTTTCAGACAAGAACAGACAACAGCTCATGAGTTATTCTGTTACTTTTTCTTTCCTTCCCAACTTTTTAACCTGTGGTATTGTGAAAACTGTTGCCTTTTTTGCTCTAAACTTTCCAACATACGCAGCCATGAATGTGGTAGCAAATTTCTTTAGTTAATTCAGCTCAGGTGTGACCAAGATTAAAAGAGAATGTTCAAAAGCACCCTCTCCATCTTGATGTGAATCACTTCCAGCATAAACCCTGCCTGCTCCTTTCTGTAGGCATGACCACTCCTGCACATATCACAAGCACTCCTCACTCCCATTCCATTATAAAATAAATTCCCATACACATCTGAGGAATGCTCTTCCCCCAGATTGTTCCCATTTGCTGTTCCTAGGAGCTGCCATGGCTCTCCTGACAGTGGTCACATGTCAATAGCAAGGGGAGGGATTCCAGCTGCAACAATGTTAAGGCGTGGAGGGAGAGAGCTCAAAATAAAATGTTTTTCTCTAGGAAATTTGCCTTTTAAAATACATTTCATCCAATGACACAATCTTCAGTGACAGAGAGCTAACCTACATTTCCCTCACCACCCTTTAGACAAGGCAGGACAGCACCAATGGGAAGCAAAACCTATCTACAGCAAATCCATCTTCAAAAGCATCTGAAAAGAGCAGATTTAAAAGTTTCTGGCAGGGAGTTTTCAGCCCCAAGAAGCAAAATGTCAGATGCACTATCTGCAAGTGGTCCTGCCCCATGCTTACAGGAAAACAAGCCTTCATGGACAGGCAAGACTCTGGGTTGCAGTGAGATAAATATTCCTGCAGATAAGCCTGGTGAGCAATCACAGCAAGGTAATTTCTCTCTTCTCTGCTCAGCATTGCTTAATTATGGTTACACATCTCCTGTCCCATGGCACTGGGTAATGCTTTGCAGCATGGTGACCATACACTTTAGGACTGAGTACATCTGACATCACCATCACAATGAGGAGCATCATAGCCATGGCAGAATGGATGCTTGGCTCTGTTTTCTCCTAAAGGAATAACCCTTTTCTGGAGCTTCAAGAGCCTCACAGCAAATTTTTCATGGCAAAAACCCTAAGGCAGAGAAAAGCAGTTGCATGAATTTTAATTTTCTACCTGATTTTTCATATTACAGATGCCAAGCCCAGTTTTTAATAATGCTGCCTCTGTTTATGTAGGTCTTGAAATCTCAGCTCTCTTTCAGTGGATTTCAAACTGTACTTCTGACTCCTTACAATGCATTTTGAAGAAGTGTATCTTCTTTCCTCACGAATATCTGGACATTTAAAGGCTCCACTAAGTCTCACTAAAGGATATCAGTGCTCCTTAGAGTATTATCAATGAGGGATGAAGAAAATACAATTACAGAGTGGTTAAAAGCTCCTTGCCAACAGAATAATCAGACAGAATAAACATCAAACTTCTCCAAACCATCTTCAGAATTAGTAGAGAAAGCCTTTTACAGCTAAGCCAGGATCACACAGCCCCAAATGTGAATTTTGTCTTGGAGGAGGGAAAAGATGACATAAATATTTGGGTCTCTGAACACACTTTTCCTCCAATTTAAGAGGAAAAAATGGCCTTTACAGGCTAAGATATAACCATGTGGCATGAATCAGAATGAAATGAGAACATGTTCTATAAATGCATCAAAGAAAGGCTTCACTAGCAACAGTATTTTCTTTTTCTATAAAATGCTTAAAAAAGTAAAAGTTTGGCTACAGCAGACCTAACCACTGTTTCAGGGGAAAAAAAAAGAAAAAGAAAAAGAAAAAGGAAAATACAAAGTCCTTCACATTCATTTTCCACTGAATAATTTTCCAGGCAGAATGTTTAAAGCAGAAACCTATGGCAAGTACTTCTGCAGTCCTATGAAAATAGGTTCTGTAAGAGGAGGTAACCACAGTACTGCAAAAAGAAGTCAAAACAGGGTTTCAAAGAGCAACCTGTATTTTCACTAAAAATTCTAGGTTTCACACTCTCCAGTTTAAGGCCTTGACCTCCAGCCAGCCACAGAAATCTATATTAATCAACCTGGCTTTAAAAATACACCCTATGTAGAGTTTTGGGGGCAATACAGACAAAATGTGTGGTGAGAGGTCTTTTCTTTCAGTGTGAATATGAGTGGGATGGTAATGCTCCATCATCACCTGCTATAATGCCAGTGTAGGTGCAAGTTAGCCCAGCACTGACTCTGGGGTCACTCACAGACTCTTGACCTGCCTGAGTGTACAACCTAGAACATAGGCTGGAGCTGAGACATGGGAAATTGAGCCTGTTTTTCTGCCACAAAATCATGGAGTGTCTTCTGGAACACACTGACATGTAACAACCATCAGCCTCCTACTGTCCCCTTCACCACAGCCTGTACAACCTTCCTCCAGAAGAAAAGTTTTAATAATGTTTTCCTTGTAAAAGAAAGGACGTGGGGACGCCCACGTTCATTTTGCATCTTGATTCAATGCTGTGTTATTTCACTTCAAAGCTTTGCAGGTTGTTATGAAAGGCCTTTTCTGTTTAAATAAGTGTAACCATTTAATCAGAATGACTCCACATCATGCCTGAGAGAGATCCTACTGTATCATAATGAATTCTCACACTGTGGCATATATGGATTTAACATTTATTATATGCCTTGCTGCAGAGCCCCTTCCACCTGAATTAAACACCAGCTATTTAATTGACTTTGGTGCACCACAGTGTAAATTACCAGGAGCTGAGAGAAGCAGAACTAAATCTAAAAGACTCATTCAGTGACTATGTGAACATCAAGTAACCAGCAATGAAACTTCTGGGCAAAGCATGAAAGGAAGGAGATGCTTATCCAAAGCCAACAAAATGAGAAGAAAATTGCTAGGGCTCTAAATAGCCACCTTCCTGCTGTTTGGAGAGAAAAGCTTCCCTCCTGCTCTCAGAGAAGCAGTGACATTATACAGGATTACTGGCAGATATGTACTGCTGCCCCATCAATTGCCTGTTCCAGCCCAAGCCATACAACACAGGCACATACACCCCCAGAGCAAGAGAGCCCTAAATGGGGACTCAGAGAGGGAGCTGATGCTGGGCTGAAGGAAGGAACTCAAGCTGATGCTGCCAAAACCTATCACTATTTTAAAAAACAAACAATCAAGGCACATATTGTCACCCTAGGATTTGGTACCAGCCCTTTCTGGGGAGTGGACATTACACCAAATAACTCTCAGAAAGTATTTGTTTATTGTAATCACCAGCATAGGAAAACAAGCAGATTTATGAGACCTTCAAATCTTGCTGTAACTTTAAAGATTAATATACTAGAACAAGCTTTATTTTGAATTTTGGCCAAACCTCTTGTTTTCTTTATTGACAGCAGCAGCTTTGCAAGAATAGATACCTTGAAAGAAAAAAAATCCATTTTCATCTGAACTGTTCACATTTCTGTAAAAGCAAACAATGTTATAATGCTGCCTGTTCAATGAAAATGAGAAAATTTTTCCCCATTACCTCTTTATTCTCAAGGCTACAGGGAAAAAAGATAATCACTCTCCATCAGGAGAAGCATGTCACTTCAATTGAAAAAAAATAACCCCTAACCATCAGTGTTGCCTTGTTAGTAAGTCCTTACTGGGATGTTTTGACTAAGATAACAATAATAAGTGCAAGCTTTGGAACAAGGATGTTGACAATTGTCTACAACTGTTGAAGGTGACAGAATATTCTAAGTTGTTTTGGAAGTCATAATGAGCAAGTTTTTTTGTAGTCTCCAAGGTGAAGAACACTCATTATTCCTCTGTTGCTGTAGGAAGGCTGGGCTGCTGCCCAGGGACTCTAAAATGCCTGGTCCTAGCCACAGCTGAAGCACAAGGAAGCAACACTGCTGCTAAGGAAAAGGTGCTGCGTTTGAGAAGACATGGGGACTAAGAGTTACCAAAACTTCTGCCACAGTCAGAAAAAAAAAAAAAAACAAGAAGAAAAAAAGTGCTGAGGACAGCTAGGACTAGCCAATGAGCATGCTCACACTTTCAGGATCACACAGAATCCACACAATTACAGGTGTCTAAAAGCCATTTAGGTGGTCAATCTGTGGTCTGTTAATCTAATGCCAATAAATTTGCCCATGCCTTGATCTCTACACCAACATTAATCTTTTCTAGTCTGTTTATAACCTCTCTGCCACTGGAAAAGGGGAGATCATCCTTTGTATTTAGCACTGACCAGTGTAACCCAGCTGCTGGAATAATCTTTTTTTTCCACAAAGGAAAAGATGTTAAATTGATGCTGGGTTAATAACTGCTACCTTTCTGCACCTGAAGAACCTAGTATGCTTTTGTTATGCATTGGTAAAGCCCTGGAACAGGCTGACCAAAGAAGCTGTGAATGTCTCATCCCTGGAAGTATTTAAGGCCAGGTTGGATGGGGTTTTGAGCAACCTGGTCTAGTGTAAGGTGTCCCTGCCCAGGGCAGGGGGTTGGAACTGGATGATGTCTAAAGTCCCTTCCAACCAAAATCATTCTTTGGTTTTGTGATATAAATTCCATTGTAAATGCAGAGAGATTTCCTTCTGTCCTTTGCATAAAGCTTACACAAGAACCCCCAAGTAGGGGAGCAAGCCTCACCTAAGGAATGTGGCATGGCAGATCTGTGTTTTGCTGCAATTAGCATCCTGATGTGATAGGGGCTGGGCGTGCAGATCGCTGTTGTGTAACACACAGAGCCCTTGCTAGACTCTGTAAGGAACCTGGCAAACACAACACTTCCTTCCATTGTCTGTTGTTTTTCTTGGAGGCTGAATGTTTTCATTGAAATGTCACTTACATACACAGCTCATGCTCGGCTGCTCTCGAAGTGCACTCAGGCATTGGGCTTTCAAAAAACAAAGTGAATTCAGCACTTAATCACAGCTTAGCACTCTGCTTACTTATTAGCAAAACGTACAGTTGAAAGGCAAAATCACAAGCAGAGTGGTCCTGGTAATAACAAAAACCGGTGCAGATTTTACCACTGGTGAGTACCTGCCTGTTTGAGCTGCCTCCCAAGGCATTGCAGGGTTATAAGGTGCTTGTGTCTGGCAGGGTAGAGCTGATAAACAGCAGGAATGGGACACTGGGATTCCGAGCCTGCAAACTTGTGGGCAGAGCTTTTCTCAGTGCGTGACTTGTACCCAGCAGGAAGGAGCTGCCGTCATCTCAACTTTTCTGTGACAGAAATCATGTGAATAATTCATCAGAGTTAAGAGACCAAGCTGGAAAACCTTCAGGGTTGGGGGTTTCGGCTCAGCTTGGGCTGGGTTTTTTTTGCAAGTGTAAGGAAAAGTCCTTCAGGGTTGGGTCAAACAGGACGTTCACCCTAAAAACTTGTTCTCAGCAGAGATGTCAAAGCCTCAAAAGATATCTCACAGGGAAAATACTCTGGTCTCTTTGGAAAACCAGAAACAGCAGCTGACAGGATCCAGGAAAGCAGTCCTGCCAACGGAATCAGATCACAGGTGCCCCAAAGAGGTGGAACACTATACCAGACAGGCACTAGGGTTTTCACTTTCTTTAACTAGATCCTAGTATTGATAGGAATTCCTCTGGATTTGTCAATATTCCTGACTCTGCAAAAACTTGCAATGAAACTCAGATGTGGGTCTTCAGTTTTAACCATTACTTACCTGGCTACACACTACCCTGGGCTGCTCCATATGTTTTGGAGGTGCCTTTTAGACCCATTTTTAGCCTGTTTTTCAGAGGCAGTGAGTCAATGACTCTCCATCACCACTTGCCAGCCCTTAGCAAATTCTGACCTATTGAGTGAACTTCAACCTACTTTGACAGAAGAGTAGAGGTAGCAAAAATATTAAGTTCCTACATATTTTAAGCAAATACAGATGCAGAAAGGAGAAAAAGGAAATTACTGTCTTAATTGATTTTTAACATGGTCCCATATTCTTCTGGAGAAGCAACAGCCCCAGATCCTGTGGCTTTACTAGTACAGGTTATACAAAAGTCTCAGGGAAACCAAACTCTGCTGCTTCACACTTCAAAGCATGTAAACAATAGAGATGAAATCAGTCAAGTCTTGGAAATCTGCTCTGATCTACCCAGGCACCACAATCAGAAACAGCATTTGTTAATGGACCTGCAGAACTCAGGCTGAAAAGACATTTAGATTGGATTATTAGGAAAAATCCTTCACTGAAAGGGTTGTCAAGCACAGGAACAGCCTGCACAGGGACATGGTGGAGTCACCATCTCTGGAGGCACGTAGAAGATGTGTAGATATGGCATTTGGGGACATGGTGGGATTGGCAGTGACAGGTAAATGGTTGCACTCAATGAACTTTGAGGCCTTTTCCAATGCAGATGATTCTAAGATTCCACGTGTTTATGTAAATCCATTTTTATGCATGATTTTCTAGCATGCAGAAAATGAATCATCAATACCCAAAGAGGCTGATTATACTGATGAAACATTAGTATCTGACATTGCCAGCCACAAGAGATTATCAAGATCTTCCCTTGTAGTGACAGGTGAAATAAGGCAGATCACTTGTAAGATACAGTAGGGTAATTCTTACCACATGGCACCAACAGCAACCAAAAATCCTGGAACTGTTCATTAACAGAGCTCAGTATTACACCAAAATAGTTCAATACAATTATTTCTGAAAGCAATTTATTTCCACGTATCTTCTACAATATCCTCTGGGGAAGTTTCAAGCAGCATCCAGAAGGAACAAAACTTTCAGTTTCATTTTAGATTTTGTCTTTGTTGCCTGTGTAGGTCTTAACTGCATTATATGAAATCCAAGCTTGGGAAGGAGCAGAGTTTTTCTTAGCTAGAAAGCACATCATCCTCATGGAAATACAACAAATGTTCTACTTTATTTTTCTATAGTTCCTGCAAAATTTTAGCAGAGTCATCACAGTAGAGGCAGGGACTATCTACATTTGCAGCTGCACCAGTAACTACCTCACACCAAAGCTGAGCTACACTGCTGGGAGTGAAAGACAGCAAGTTGTCCACAACCTTGCTGAACTTAGAGGCATTAGGTTGGAATATCTTGCATTTTGGGAAAATAAATAAAGAAAAGCAGCCCAGCCCAGCCCTTTTTGGAGAACAGTATAACCCCTTGAAAGAGCATGTGAAATTCTGAGTTCTCGAATCCAGCAATCTCCAACCTGGACTTCTGGTCTACCTTGCACTAAGAGGATTGTGTCAGTTTGAACAGATCTGTGATGGCTTGTATACAAGATACGTGAGAACAAGGTGGTGAAACCAAAGCCAGAGATCTTATTTCCCCATGCTAGGAAACACACAGGGCAGATTCACCAACAGCTGCATAACCCTGGGAAGTGCTCCCAGGGAGGACTGGCAGGAACAAATTAAGTGTCAAGTAGACATGGACAGCTGCCTCTTAACATCCCTTCTTTCCAACTCCAGCACAGACACTGAAACCTTCACTTGCCCATACTTCTGACAGAATAAATGGTGTGATATCTATCCTTCAAGCTGGCCTGCTAACAAGCATGGCTTTCATGTAAAAGGAGATGCACTCAAGGACAAACTTAAACAGGGAGGCTTGGTCTGCCTTCAGAAACCTTCTCCCACAATGGTGCTGCAAGATGCTCAGGGGCTGTAATGTGAATTTTCCACATCATAGCAAGGAGTGCTTGAAAGGTTGGTAATGAAAATTCTGTCCACACCACAAAATAATCCTTGGGAAGTATTAGCTAGAGTCCACTTAGCAAGCAATGACCCAGGGAGAAGGGCATATGGATTTGAGATTTGTTGTGCTCATGATTACTGATCTTGAGTAGCCCTTATTTTACCCCTTCTTTTTTTGCAATCTAAATGTGACATTCTCAAAGCTTCTTGATCAGAACCCCTTCTGCTTCACAGAACCCAAGTTTTAAAATAAGGCAAAATTAGGAGAAGTTGTTTAGAAGAAACACACAAAAATGAGAAGCTGAAAAACCCACAAGGAATCTAATAATAATCAGGGCAGAAATGTAAACAAAAAGCTACTTCATGCTGTGCAATGGTTCACAGCCATTGTATCAACAAGTTGGTGTTACCTTGGAAACAAGAGATTATCCATACATGCCTTCTCCCAAACAGGAATCCATTAAAGGAGGCATGCAAAATGGATTTTGAACCTCCTGGACTTTGCAATGTTGCCACCCAATTCTGGATACCAACTGATCCCAAGCCTAAGTATTGATGAAAACTCAGTAGTGCAGAGGTTGCACCGTCCTTCATGGGACATCCAAAGAGATGAGGGTGAGTACCTGACCTTCTTGTCCTCTCCACCTAGAGACAGCACTGTCCCCAAAAAGTGCAGACAGATTATTCCTTACATCTAGTTTAGTACTCTTGGTCTATCTCGTAACACAAGGCACAGCTCTTTGTTGGGGGTGGAGAGCAGCTTGGAGCTGCCACCCCAAATGCTCCTGGATGTGCTCTGGCTGCATCTCACCCCACTGGGCATCAGTGAGCCTGTGCCCCCTGGAACAGCTAAATACTTGGCCTTCAGAAAATTAATTGGGTGGGTTTACAAGTACAGTTATTATAGAAAGGATAATTCCCTAGTAAGTGTTGAAGAGTGAGCAAGTAGAAATTTATACTAAGATATAATCAGTGTCACCTCTCATTACAGAACTACATTTCAGATAATACAAATATCTGGATGCAAGGATTTTTTTTAAGTGATGGTTACAGTACTTAAAAAAAGTTAATAATAAGTAGAAATAATATCTATTTTTTAAAAGAGATTAAACAAAATCAACTGTAAATCAACTTATCACAAAATTGGTACTTCCCACAATCCAGCTGGCTTGTTGGAATTTGTACAACACTATTGTTCCCGTGTAAGTCCTTTTGCAACACTCCAAACTGAAATGTAGGGCTACAAAAACACACTAAAAATTTACAGGACAATATTCTCCTCACAATGCCAGCACAATAACTTTTGAGGAAATCACCATGCCTGGACCTTACCAACAGACAAGGGCCCAGCATTATCCCCAGTGGCTTCCCCTGAGGTATTTAACCCCAGAGTCGCCTCTGTCAGATGCTCCAGGCCTCCCTATGGCTCTTCTCAGCTGTAATTTACTCCTCTGCCCTGTCTGTCTGTTCTGCTGTTTTTGGGGTGTTTTTTATGCAATCTGACAAAATCACTCTGGTTTGATTTGGGTGAGACTAGTCACAAAACAATTTAATTCCCCAATTTACAATACAGCACATCACTAGAGATCTGGTTTTGACCACACTCCAGGGATTTTGCAGTCTGTAGCATACAAGACAAATACTTCTTACATATCCCATCTTTTGGATTAAAGAACAAAATCAAAACAAGGTGGCAAATTTGATATAAAAACTTCATTAGGTTCAGTACTTACAATTGCATGACCAAATATAAATGGTTTGGGCTCTCATAGATGTCTTCCAGAGCAACTATATTTTCATGCTTGATCCTGAAAAAATAAAGATAGGATGAAATAGTGATTTTATTTTTTTTTTCACATGACTGCAAAACATAGAGCTATTTTTCTAGTTACATAATACTTCAGCAACACCTCTATGGGTTTGTTCCTTAAGTGTTTACAAATAATTTGTAAAGGATATATTTAACTTGTGCAAATCCTGCAGCGATTACCCCAGTGCAAGTCCAGGTCAAAACATTAATTACACCAATTCCAGACAATATTTTAAGAGCAAGAGAAAGATGGAAATTTCTAAGGGGCCACTTCTTAAGCAACAGATGGGTATGTTCAGAAGGAGAGTAAACATGCATTGTCAGCAAATGCAAAACTCTCTACATGTTTCTAGGTTCAAGTAGCTTAATTAAGATGCTTAACTATATGCCAGGACCTCATCCTCTATGGTCACGAGTGTCCTAACACTTGTGTGATGACGTGGAGAGCAGAAGGTCCCTTGTGCCCAGCAGGATCTTTCCTGCAAGCATGCAGACTAATTCAATTTCCTCTGAATTCATTGGAAATATTATGACTGACCTGAATTTATGCCCATAATCAGTCATCAAAAGCTGTGTTCATGCAAGGACTTTCACACACAGGAAATTTAACGTCAACAATAAGCAAACTCAAATGTAATACACTGCAGGATGTTAGAGCAACAAACACATGAGTTGGCTCTTCATTCTACCTAAATAGCTGGAAAATACCATGATACTTTAGCAAAATTTCCAGTAGATTGCAACACAAATTAAATTCTTAGTATTTGCAACAGGAAACCAATACACCACCCACTTGGCTTTACACAGCAAATGTTTGGAAGCATTTTTTTTGTTGTGCAGGTCTAGTGTCTGGTCCCTTAAGGGTTAATTAGGACAATGGCAGGTTTGCCTTGTTTAGTTTTGTTGAAGGTATGTTAGAAATGACATTTCATGCAATTAGTGATTTTAAATGAAAATTATTATTATATTTATTTATCCATTTTCCTTTGTGCACCACACACATGGTCCTTTGTGCTCCTCCTACCATCATGATGATGGCAGTTTAACACAATCAATCTGCCATAAAGTTTAAAGCCTCCAGTTTAATCTGTGGTATGGTTTTCACCACGCATACACTAATGCTTTGCATGTCTATTTTTGGAGAACCTCAGAGGTTCCCCAAAGCAGCCTCACCATCACACACATGGTCACCCAAGGTGAGCAGCCAGGGAGGCAGAGGACAGGCTCATCAGAGGTGCAAGGCTGAGCACCAGGACACTCTCCCCTCCCTGATTTGCAAACCAAATATCACCACACCCTGTGCTCTTGAAGGGAGGGCAGATAAACCTGCTCAGTGCTAAAGAGAAGGAGAACAGCTGTATTAGTCCCAGCCCCACGGGGTCCTCTGCATTGAGCCTGTCTGCCCTCTCTGGAATCAGATGCAGGAGGTGAGTGTGTGAGAAGACAGGAAATATGGAGTGTAATCTGGGAGAAGAGAGCTGAAGAAGCTGAATCACCCCCATGGACACAAAGAGCAATGCCTGGTAGGGATGGTGGTGTTTGGAGCACAATGTCCCCTTGGGAAGTGGTGTCTGTCCATACCAGCCACCCCAGTGCAGCAGTGCTGGTGGCTGCTGCACTCCAGGAGCATGATGAGAGGGGAGAAGGCATTTTTCTCCCCTTTGTCTCAGTCTCCCCAAGACCAGCAAGGCTTCAGTCGTGGTGTTTTGCAGTGTTTAATATCCCTGTGCACATTGCACACCTGCAAATGAAGCAACTTGTCCTGCACAGCATTTCTCTACTCAGAGGAACTCTCAAATGACAAGCTATGACAAGGAAAATGGAATTCCAAGTTAAAAAACCAACAGTGTGGAGATTATGTGGGGTGAAGCCCACAGTTTAGCCAAATTTGGGGTTGTGTTGCTGGAGCTGCCAGAGCAGACATGGGGTTCCCAGCACTGATCACTGCAGCCATCAGCAGCTCCTCTGCCACTCACTCCAGAAATTCACACAGAAATCCATGTGCTCCTGTCTTCCCTTTAAAGCATGAGCATGCAATCACTTCCAGCCCTGATACATAATAATGAATCCTTTAAGGATGAACAACATTCATTTCAATAACACACTGGGGTTTGGGCAAGCAGGTGTGCATCATCACAATGTTTTGTTGGTACAATAAAGTCCAGTGGGGATGGAAAAAATTTGTCCCATTCCTCTGCAAGCAGATCAGCACTACCAGATACGAGTAACAGGCAGACACTCACTTCTGGTTTGCAGGGATGCTTGGGCACATCGAGAGAGAAGGAGAGCACTCTGGAGTGGCAGCTACTTGCTGGTCACAGATCAGGAGGGATTTGGGGATGGGTTAATTAACTCCACTTTTATCCCCTTCTAGGAGCACCAAGTGAGTCTCAAAGGTTCAGAGGATTCATTCTGCTGAGCCTCCAAATGCCTGCACGCAGCCCTGCAGAAATACTCACTGGACTGTCTGATCTACTCAAGACCTGACAGGATTTATTATTTTAAAAGGTGCTGCTCTCACTTTACAGAAGGGGAAGCATTGTGCAGAAAAACTACAAGTTTTTCTTTTTCTGTAATCACAAGAGAGTAGAGCAGTAAGGGCCAAGATTCCTCAGTCCCAAGGTATTATCTTAATCAATGGGCCATATTATTTCAATTCCTTCTCTTTCCTATCTAAGTGAGAGAATCTTAATCTCACTTCTCTGCAGAGCTTTTCTTCCTTCTCTCCTCCCTCTCCAGACTCCTCCCTTCCCAACACATAGTTCCCACCCTGCAATGGATAAATCTGCCTGATTAGCTCTGCACAAAGCAGCTCATTGATGCTTTTAGGGTTTGTGATAATGCAATATTAGAGCTGTAGCAGAGGGGACATGGACATGGGCTGGGGTGACAGCAGTTCCCATTACTTCTTTCCAAAGAAAGAAAAAAAGCCCTGAAAGTGAACATCAAAGAATGGGCTTGCTTAAAGTAAATTAGATCTGATTACACAAATTGATATGAACTAAGGAAAATTGCCCTTGCCACCCTTGCAACCTACCTTTCATCACATTTTCTATTCTTCCTTATGCTCTCCCTCCATTCTGGCAAACCCCATTGCATCTCCCACATCCCAATGTGTCCCCAGAATTTCTCCATCTGTGGCACAAAGGGCAGGTGCCACCTCCAGTCACCACCACTTTGTTCAATTTGAGGAATATTCTGAGGCCATTAGACAGAAAGAAGATGTCTGGAAATAAAATACAACTAAAGAGAGAATAATTCTTTTTTAGATTCAGGGCTTTTCACCCTACAAGTTTCACGTGATGCTGCAAATGGGAAAAAGAAGAGGAAAATCAATCTAGGGGTGAGAATCAAGGGAATATAAGTGTACCAAAAAAAACCCAAAAAAAACATAAAGAGGGATTAAACCTGGTAAGAAACTTTGAAAAGTTTAGTATAAGAAAGAAACTATGAAATTATGAAAAGAAAGGATGGATTCCTCCTGTTCAGAGCAGCTTTGGGTTGGATGCTGTGTCTCAGGCAGATAGAAACCTTGGGGCTGGAGGCAACCATGCAAAATTATCCAGCTTCCCCTCCAGACTTTCTATGTCTATCATTCTGCCTTGTATTCTTACAAAGGTGTCAGTGATACAAATGAATGAAGGCAATGTTGCACTTGATCAATATTTTAACACATGGCCAGCCAAGATTTAAAAGAGCAAATTGAACTGGGCAACCAAGGACTTCAAGTGAGTTTTCTGGGCATGGCAGCTGAGCAAACAAGGGCTGACAAAAGAGTGCTTGATCTGCAGCAGAGCCTCAAGCACAGACTGGCCCCCTTTACCTCCTGCAGAGTCATTGCATGAGAGCTTTGATAGGGGAATTGTCATTTTTCCCTGACTGCTACTGCTGAAACACAGAAACATCCACCTCCAAAGGGGCTGAAACTCATCCCCAAAACAAGACCTGACATGACCAGGAGTGACATTTGGCCCTGCTCACCAGTTCCCATCATGCCAAATGGGCTGTGCTCAATCCTGGGGTGGTGATGAGTACATGGCATGGCCCCCCAGTGATACTAAAACCCTCCCTTGGCACTGGCTGGCACAGAGACACCGTGTCCTCCTCACTGCCACCAGAAATGCACAAGCCCCCATAGGTCCAGATCTAGCTCTAATGGACAGTATTCACTTCAATTTTGAAAAAAAAAAA
>WEIU01023096.1:597291-629829 GCA_013389925.1 Aegithalos caudatus
AAAAAAAAAAAATGGAGTCACAAAGCAAAGGGTGTGCATTCACTCCTGCCTATTGTCTGCTTAATTGGAGTGATGCATTCACTTATGACACATCATGAGACAGTCATCACACCTTTCTTTTTTATCATTACCTCAGCTTTATGTGGCATCAATAAATCCAATGCCTTGTCACAAATTGCAAGTGTATCAGTGCTTCATAGATGCTGAGCACAACAAGTGGAAAATGCTGGGAAAGTAGTTGGTGATGTGATTAGCATCACAAACTGATGAGGTTAGAAGTTCATTTCTAGATGAATATACACATTCTCATGGGTCTTATCATCTGCAATCTGGTGATCTCTCAAGAGCTGGATTTGGAATAAAATTTACAGAATGTCTCAATTCCAAATGCAACACAAACGCAGGCACAGATGTTCCTATACAATTCCTAATTTGTGCTCTAGCTTAAAACCTAGAATTGCACAGGTCCGTATCAATTATGTCTCTTCTCATGTGTCACACTCTCCTACACAGTGCCCCTTGAAGTTCAAATCCAAACTGCATCAGAGTACCAACCTGATCAGCATCCTGTCCTAGGCTTTTTGCCCAGTTTTATTGCTCTATCCATCTAGTTATACTTCAACTTGTGAATTACTGCATTATCAGGTTACTCTGTGTTCTGGTGAGATTTTAAAATAACAACCTATTTGATGCAAATAATTATTTCCTCCAGCCAGGAGGGCATTTGTGTGCTCTCAATAGGATGGTGAGAGGGAGGAAGCTACCTGCTGAGTTAATGCTGTGGCTCTGAGTTTCCATTAACCTTCTAACTTCACCCATTTTTCATTATGAAATCATGAACTTCAAACCAAGCACACAGAAAAACGTGCATTTCTCCCCCACTCACACAGCTCTGAAGTATGACTGGAAATGCTGTTTTCACACTTAAAACAAATCCACCTTTGACCTAGGACTGAAAGCCGAAGTTGGCAAAGCCAATGGAATTTGTTTAAGAAGTTTTTAGGATTTCCAAGGGGGCTGCAGTTAGCTTGGAAACATGCTCAGGCTGGCACCAGCTACCAGCAAACACTGTGAAAAATACTTTGGAAATGTTAAGGGGAAAACAAACATGCATCCATATGCCCAAAATACATTTGGGCTTCCATGTGTGGCTTCACGCCAACTAATGGGCGCACTGAGAGGTGCAAACTTACTGCCAAGAAATCAACCAGAAACTTCCAGAGACACCAGACACCAAGGAATGTCTCTCTGACACCTTATTTATCTTTCTGAAAGGTACAACCAAGTAGAACCATTTGGAATGGGGAGGAAAGTATCAGTTCTTACTCCAAGGACACACACTTTTAGATATTTAGAGGGTAAAATAACCAAACCTCCTGTCTTTATTCACACCTGAGCTGGTCCACACAATGCTGGTGTCAGACCTCTGAGCTGGTTCTGGTGACACCATAAGGAGCAAGTCAAGCAGACTCTGCAGGGGACAGAAAGCCTTAAAAACCTCAAACCAGACCTATAATACCAGTGAAGCCACATTGTTGAAATCCAATGTACAAAATCTGAGCAGTTAATATTGCATCAGTCATGCGTGTGCTCAGTTCAGACACAACTCGCTGTTATCATTTTGATTAATAGACTGTTGAACTATGCTTTGCAAATTCCATACCAGATACAGGTGGGGCAGGTGAGCCTCTGTTTCTAAAATGTCATTTTGGTTTTGACATAAATACACTTCTGAGTAGATAACCAGAGTCATCAAATCTCACAGTACTTAATCAGGTGGTGTGAACATTTAATCTCAGGTTAGTCTAATTGTTATTCAGTGTCTCCTGCTTTCTCCGCATTTCTGGTTTTGTTTCTATGTCTGTTTTCTCCTCTGCTTTGAGCTGCTTTCCCCCTCCCATCCATTTACTTTTTGTCAGAAGCCCACCTGAAGGTGGAAAGCTCTTTTCCTCCCCGTGGCAGCTGTCTCCCATACACGAGCCATCTCTGTGGCTTCTGCTTGCACCAGCCATGCTGTGTGGTGAAAACAGGTCACAGTTTACAAAGACCTCTGTTTCTATTTGTGCTGTTTCTGAGACCCTGCTCAGGAGAACAACCAGGAGTAAAATAAAGAGAAAGGAAGAGTCACAAACATGCAGTTTCAGTTACTGCAATCTCTTCCTCTCTGGCCTTTTTCATTCCCTCACACTGTTGCAAAGCACATTTCCTAGTCTGTATTTTGGACTGGACCCATCTATGCACTATTCATTGCCTATTGTCTGCATATTATACTTTCATTTGTGTTGTTAAGGACCTTCTTAACCTATTCCCATCTTATCTACTCCTCCTCCTGACCCTTGAATCCTGCATTCTTGGTGCTATTGTCACAAGGAAGGGATGAAAACACCTGAGACCAGGAGGCTCTGCAGCAAAGCTGCCAGGTTCATGGGACCTGTGAGCTGCCAGGAGCCTCAAAAGGAAGGGAGTGCACAACCACAAGCAGGGAGCCCCTCTCAGATGGATACCCACCTCCTGCAAGGACAACAGGGCTCCTGGGTGAGCAGAGGCTGCTGAGGTGCTGCCCAGAGGTAGATCTCTGAGCTCCAGCAAGGGACAGGAGCTCCAGCACTGCCTTTGCCTGTTTCTGTGCATATCTCCACCCAATATTTTGACTTTCTGGAGGACTGCTCTCAGGCTCTCCGCTCCCTCTGCAGATCATTTCCTCAGGCCTTGGAACACACAAAAGCAATCTGCATCCTAACCTGGCTCTCAGGGTTTCCTTTTCCTTCCAAATAACAATTCTACAATTCGAAGGTGGGACTTGGCCAAAGAGCTCTGCAGATAAACAACTTCCATCTCTTCTTTTTTTGCCAAAATAACTGTCCTCTTGGGAGGAAGAACACAGATGCCTAATGGCCCAAAGGGACTCAACTTCCAGTTGACTAAAGTAAAAGTGGTCCTTGAAAGTGGAAAAATTCACCCAGGGAAGGGACTTCAGCCTGAAAAGGAACTGAGACCTCTCCCAGCACCCACTGAGAGGGATTTGCCAGCTGGGAACAGGGCCTAAGCAGAGCAACCTGAGGATGTACTGACCCAACAGACCAAGAGCACAGCTCCTTTTAAAAACCTCCCCATTCTTGCAGAAACCCCGAGGAAGGAATCTGCCTTCTGAAGATAAGTCTCTCAGCTGCCTCCCAGGATGAATCCACCTGGTGTGCAAGATCCTTCCTAGTTCCAGACTTCACCTGGGTACCTGTCTGCTGAATGTCAGCTATGAAAATCATTTCTAAAGATGGCCAGAAAAAAGCTAGAACATAACTCTCCAGCAAATACTGCTAAACTCTTTCAAAAGTAAAGCATCTCCTTGTTTGCCCATCTCCTTGTCTGACCACAAAAATACTAAAAAGATCTTTCAGAGAAATCTAAAATTAGCTACCAAACTCCAAGCAGGTATATGTGTGACCTGTGTTTTATAACCCCAAAGGCAAAAGTGATCAACACCTCTGTTGAATTTGCCAGAAACTGGCAATTCCTCATCCAGTTGGCGCATTACTCAGACACTGTGGTGATGGTTTGCAGTATGAAACAAGACAGATATGTACACATCCTCTCTGCTCACTGCAACCCCTTGACTACATTAATCCTCCATTCCAAACAGGATTTACTTTTCATCATTTTATAAACAGGCTGAGTGGTGTTGAGGATGAAATGTCCATCCACAGCAGGGAGTGAGGCCAGCAACTGAAATCAAGAGGCCACTTTATTCTCTGAGCTTCTAATCATGGTCCAGAATTGATGAAGAAGGGTCTATTTCTCTGTCCCTCAGCATGAACATCTGCTCCCATCTCCAGAAATCTCACAGCCTGACTTTTCTGGTCAAATACTCGTGGATTTCTAACACAGAAACCTATGATGTCCAGGTGAATGCCTTTGAAATGGGGACTGTTGCACATTTTACAATATCAATATCAAATTTTTAATACCAAAGCATATTTTAAATAATTTCTAAGGATTCAGTATGATTAAGTATGCTGTTAGATAAAGAGGATCCCTCCCATGTGTAGTACCAATGGTAATCCCATCTTTCATCCAATGAAAAAAACAAGCAGTATCCTTCTCTGTAGGGATCCATAGCTCACATAAACATGGGAAGATGGTATAACAGCTATTTTAAGACATTTTAACAGAAAATATGCCTTTACTGCTCACAATCATAAGCTTCCAGATCCTCTGGCTGATCCACATAAAAACCTTATGAATCCCACTGGCACTGTTTGCAAGCTGCTCAGTCTAATTGCTGATTACATCCAGTTAGATTTTATTTCAGAAACAACCTTGTTGATGTAAAAAAACCCTAAACAAATGTATAACTACTGCAACTAGGAAGAGATTTTGAGCCCAATTCTCCAAACAAAGTATTCTATCAGATAATTTAAAAGGAAGGTGATACAGTATTTCCTTGTGGTAGCATTTATTATTTGTTTAAGAAAAGGTCAGCAAAAATAATGAAAAATCTGTTGTCTCAGTGACTACAAAGGCAGATTTCAGGCCTGGGAATCTGCTCCACTTTAGAAAAAATAAATTCATTTGGTCATGCTGGTCAACAACCAGCACATTTTGCCAAATACTTCTTTCACTTCTCCCACCTCTCTCTGGGTTGAAGGCTGTTGGCTAAACCCTCTTGCTTCATAACTCCAGTGTGCAGATTCCTTGTTTTTTCTGACACCTCCACACAAATGGTCTTCCACTTCTGGCATCTCTCAGCCTTTTTTATTTCCCACTAAATGTGGGAAACACTATTTATTTTTCAACAGCTCTGTGGCAATCAAGAGAACAGGCTGAAACATGGAGCCCACCCATCTTGAAAACTTCCTCCCAGCACCTGCTTCTGATGGAGATTCCTTAACAGCACCATTCCCCAACTTTTCTGTTCTCTCTCCAAAGCCAGGGTTATCAGATTTGTAGCAGCCCCTTTGGTTCTCCTTTTAATTTTGAGAAACATTAGCTTTGCCAATGAACCAAGAGCTGAGGAAATGTGTGTTTCTCCCCTAAGAGCCCCCTCTACTCCCTGTTTATTCGAGGACTTTTTCTCCCATAGTGCCTTATCTTTGCCATTGTTTCATGGTCTAATTACTTCCCTTCTGAGAACTTAATTTAATTTATCTCCTTGGAGTCATGCAGGATCATATCAAATATGTAAACTCAGCTGGGCATGACATTCATACAAACAATGCTCCGCCTGCACACAATTCCTGCCCTATCACAAGCAATCCCACTTAGAAAAGGGAATGAGAATTTATGAAAGTCACCATTTATTGCCATTATTGCAGTAATCTTGTACTGTGAAAACTCAAGATACCGCTAACCAAAGCATGCTACAGTTTCCTCTGAGGAAACAAAAATATTTTTGGATGAAGAATAAATAATCAGCTTGGAAAGCCCTGAACAAAGAAGCCTCTGACTGAATTCTAATGGAAGGAAATTGTTTAAACAAGTGCTTGTTTTCTGAAATGTTAACAGGTTTCTGGTGCTGATCTGTACTGATCCATACAGTGCAGTACAGCTAAAAATGGCTTCTTTTTCCCCCTCCTTCTCTGCTCTTTATATTCCTGTGCTCTTTGCTGAGTGTCTGTCTAGGTTGGTACCTCAAGTGTTGTTACTTTTGGCCCATTCCTGGATGTGTTGCCAGGGTGTTGTGGCTGCAGTCAGTGGTAACATTCCACATGCTTTGTTAAAACATGGAAGAACAAATCAGATGACATGGACTTTAAATGAAATCTTTATTCTCTCTCTGTTACTAATGTGGACTGTGGAGATCTTGCATATTGAGTTGATGTCTAATGGTTGCTTTCTCCAGGCAGGTTGTTTTCCCCTTGGAGTGTGAGGAAGAGGGGAAGAGGGGTACAAAAATGCATAACAAAAGTGACAGAAAAGGTCCATGCAAATAGGAGGAAAACAACCTTAATCTACATAACTAGAAGGACATCTCATTTAATTATATAAACTTTTGACTAAATAGTTTCAGATTTTCTTTTTAAAAATGAAAGCATAAAGAGCATTTGGGAAATTCTTGAGACAATAAATAATACAAAGGAATTACAGTCATAATCTCAAATATGCTGAATGGGAGATCTTCTAACTCTATTAGTCAACACATGGAATACAAAAGTGAGCCCAAGTTGAAGCTGCTGTTGATATTATCCCCCACAGAGGAGAGCAGAGAATGCTGTTGCCCAGAATCACTGCTGGTGGCATGGTAAAGGTAGAGGGTGGCAGCCTCAGAAGAACACACACAAGTGTTTAGCAAATGCCAACTTGTCTAGTGGTCTGCCACTGAACCAGATTGGCTTCATTTCCATCTCACACTGCAGAAATCAAAACAGCTTATTTGAAAATAAATATGTCATCTTTGAGGCCAATTAAATTTTGTAAGCTGTGACCAGGGGGAGAAGAGAGGATCAGAAGCTGGGCTTCATGATTAAAGCTGACTGCAATCTAAATTACTAAGAGATTTTGGCTCGCCTTGATTGCACATTCCCCAAGATAAAACTCTAATGACTGCCTGATCTGGATCTCCCTCTGTACCTCATGTGTGGTTGTCAGGAGCCTGCTACCATCCCTCCTGCAGAGATGGGCTCTTCCAATTTAGGCTGTAGTGTCTCCTGTCTTTGCCTTGACAGGAGAACCTTGTTCAGTCCCCAGCTGACATTACAAGGGCTCATCTGCTAATATATGGATGGAAAAAAGCAAAAACCATAAAGCAGAGGCCAACTGATGAGCAAAACACCATTTTTGCAATTTGGGCAGACACTAATCCCTGAGATAAGGATCTTTCCTAGGAAAATCACACCCAAGATCTTACTAAATTCAGGGCAAGCAAAGCAGCATGCCAAGTATAAAGACAAGTTGATACAACCTCAGGACATTTTTTTCATGCCAGTGCCAGTTTGACATGTGTCCCACCCTATAAAAATAATTTTCTATTCCTTCTTCCTATGTGATACCACCTTTAAAACAGTAATTAGAGGACGTGTTTGTTTAGAGGAACACAAATTACCACTTTGCTTCAGGGCCTGCTTAGCATGTCAAGTTATCCTGGAACCAGAATAAAGTCATCAGTGAAAAATAAATATTCTGTGTACAGTTTCATGCAGAATGTAACACCTCCCTACAAGGTGCTCATGCATCATTTAGTGCTTAACACATTCCCAAAAAGCAGGAAATAACTCAGACAAGCATCAGCACTTAACCATTTGAGGGCAGGCATCCTACCACAGTGATGTCTTGAGCAAGGTGGGAGCACTTCCAGTTCCCAGAACGGAAACAAAGAGACTTGGTCCCCCACCCTGACTCCAGGTAAGCATATTTGCCTTGCCCCTCTGAGCAAAGAGTTCACAAGAAACTGGGCTCAGTGCCTGGTTTCATTCTCACCGTGGGTCAATCAAACATCCTTGTGCTGCATCTCACCACAGCATTTCAGCCTGTGCTGGTCCCCTGCTCTCTGGGGCATCAAAAAGAGGTTTTAATACTAATTTAAGGAATTCATACACTAAGTTAAGCTTATCTTATCCCAGGGAGCATCTGCCTTTCTATCAGACTCAGCTATTTCAGCTATGGCAGTCAGACACAGAAGGTTTGGCAGGTACAAGGAAAAGGGACAAAGGGTATCTCAATGGCTGAGCCAACACTCTGGAAGAGCTTCCTGGAGGTGAGCAGGAGGACACACAGTGTGTGTTTGGGCAAAGTAATGAGTTTTTTTCTACAGGGATCACTATTAAAGGATATTAGTTCAGGGTGGGGCTTCAATCACCACCACAATCCAAAGGATTCCTAGCAATAGCCATGTTCCTGCCACCATCAGATTTGCTGAAATACCTGTTTCCTCATCAATGCTTTTCTCATAGAAATTAGTAAAACATTTTTACGTCTTCACAGGCAGAGAAGGATTTTTTTTATACCTCATTGTTTGCAGTGTTGCAAACACAGTGCCAAGATACCATGGTGAGAGACAGCTGTGAACTGTAATGCTTAAAGACATTTCTTTGAGGCTAAGTAATGAACACACAAGTGGTTTTATAGTATGGTCCATGCCACAATGCATATCATGTCACAGAATCATACAATCACTATGGAAAAGACCTCTGGGATCACCAAATCCAACTAGCAGCCATGTTCACCACTAAACCATGTCCTGAAATGTCATATTTTAATGGTTTTCAAACACTTCCATGGACAGTGTTCAATGAGAGCTTGCATGTGGATTTTCTGTGTACAGCAGACAAGTCAGTTGTGTGAGGAATGCCATTAACTCTAACAAAGGCATGCAAAAATACTGGAGTTCTTCATGGGACAACACACCCAACACTAATGAAAAAAATTGGGTTAGAGCAGAATTGCCAGCTGGAGACTGGAAAAGAAGGTGTTAAGGTATCTGGTGGGCAGAGACAGCTATGAAATGGCTTAGCCTTTCCTAAATCAGAAATACCACATGCAGATTACAGAAATCACAGTGTTGTCTACTCGGTGGAGGATGTCTCCTCAGGGCTTTCTTTTCAAGCAGCCCAAACCACGGTAAAGGTCAGCATCATTTACAGACAAATCTATTTTGTAATACATGGAGCACACTGTGCCTCACACACAAAACTCGCTGCCTCACATTGACTCAGATCCTCCTGGGCATCTCCCTGCAGAGCAGGGAGGGCAGGAGGAGCTCAGTCAAGCAGCAGATTTGCCATCCCTGCACCATGCACATGTGGCAAAACACACCTGGGTTAGCTGGTGGTACAAACACCTGACCCCCATTGTTCTGCACCCTGAGGGCTCATTGATCCCTGTTTGACTCAGGCAATAAACACTGGGGAGGGCCAAGCTCTTGTGCAAATCCTTCTTCAGCCATGACCACAGCCTTACTTCTGGCCATGAGTCTCCAACATGTGGATGCACCTCTGACAACATTTGGAAATGGCTTCCATGAGTGCAAGGATGACCTGGGACATAGCTTTCACTTGGCTGTTTATAGCTTTTAGAGCTTCTCTGCAAAACTCCTCTGTCTATGAAGTACTGAAGGCAAATTTGAACAAGCTGTAAGTTTGCAAGGGGGTTCACAGTTCCCCTTCAAATTCTTGGCATTTGTGATCACTTTCAGATTTCTTTTCTATTTTAAGTGAGAAGTGCAAAAATATGCAGCAGGAATTAACTGTTTGGGAACCTCTTCAGCATCCAAGTTGGAGAAAGTTTTTTCTTGAATCTTCTCATCTTTCTCCATTCCCACTTTCTCCTGGATTACTCAGTCTCAAAAGCATCCATGTAGCCATGCGTCATGCTTAAATATCTTTTCTGTTTAGAGTGACGTGTGTGTGTTGGGCCTCCAAGGGAAGGGGGGATTGCTACAGCTGTAATGATCCCAAGCAAGAAGCATTTTTGGTCTCTTATGGGATAATAACTCCTATTAGCAGAGCTGTGGAAAAGCTTCTGGTCCCACCACAGCAGACTCAATGCAGCTTCTTTGATCAACAGTAGATTTCTTCACCATTATCAAAAGTAAAGAGGAGAAAATGTGAGGAAAATTGTTTACAAAACAGCAAGACCAACTGCTCACGATGTTCCACTTTATTTTTAATACAAGAAGCACAGCACTGCGAAGCAGTTTTTAATTCACTGCTTTCTCCCAGCAATACTTTTGGCTTTGTACAACAGTGCCAAGTGCTGTTACTTATATAACTCAGTAATGGTTATGATTTTGCTTCAAAAATGTTATTTCAGTGTGACTATGCCATCACCCAACCAACCCTGATGCACATGAGGCTTCAGGAGGAGTCCTGGGGAAGAGACGGTCTTTCAGGACCCTCAAACAAAAAGTTTAGTCTGGAATAGACTCAGAAAAAAGAAAATATTTTCTGAGCTTTTTCCTCCATTTTGGAGAAGGGAAACCATGGCCAGGACCAAGCACAAAACCCCAGACACCAACACTCTCAGTGGCACCAAATCCCTTAGCATCACCTCCCTTGTAGAGTGGTCACGGCACAGGAATGGGCAAGGACTGGCTGAGACTCTTGTGAGGCCAATTAAAAGTGATGTGAGCTCAAGCACTTACTTGGAAAGAAAAGTTAATATATGGGGATTTCCTGAAAAATATAACCAATACTAACTCCTTCACAACCTTTTGCTACTAGAGGTGCTTTAACCTGCCACAGTTAGCTTCTGCTTTCTCCTGTTATTTTATTTGGAGGGCTCTTTATTTTTTTTTTTTTTCTTTTTCATTCCTCCACACTTCAGCATGGTGGTTTCCACCCAGGGGAATACAGACCTTTGGGAATCTGTAGGCTTCACAGGATCTGTAAAGGATAACTTAAGTAAATCCATCATTTGGGAGATTCAAATTAAATTGCTGTGGAGGAGCTGGCTCTGCTACTGGGAAAAAAAAGTAAGTACCTGCCTATTCAAATGGCTGAAAGCCATTATTATAAAGCCATTTCCAGAATAAGCTTTTGGGCTTTTGCTCTTTCATTTTCCTAAAAACTAGACACAAATCACCCACAGCAGTCAGAGCACTGATTCCCCCACCAAACCCCTCCTTTTGCCCCATTTCCATATATTTCATATGCTTGGCTATGTGTCCCTGCTGTGTCTCACTCACAAAACATCACTGTTCTCCTAAAATTCAACCCACAGTTAACCTAAACTTACAAGGGCAATAAATGGATTTAATAAACGAAGACAAAATCTGGATTATCACCAGGAATTATTGCCAAATCAAGCCCTCTTTTCAGGATTATCCCACTCTAAAAATGCTTTTTTTCTTCTGCCATGCTCCCCATAAATCACTGCATGCCATAGGAACACTTCCAGTTACAGAGTACAGATGAGGAATGTCCAAAATACTCTCCAAGTACCCAAGGGTGTGTGTAAAGAAGAACCCTGCACTCAATTCTGCATAGTAAAAACAGAGATTCCACAAGACAAGGACCTATATAGGAAGAATATTAAAGAAACATGAGATCTTTTTATACATTGAGAAATACATCCACAAGTAAATAGAAGTTAAACTCTGACAAGTTCCCTGACAAATTAGAATTATTGAGTATTTTTTGGAAGGAATATAAGGGATGCTCTTGCAGCTCTAGTGTAGGAGCAGGACACTCTCACGAAGGCTGGCTACCTTTCTAACCATGAGCCAAATCCAGTTTATCAACATCTGCATAGCATGAACAGGTGAAATAAGACAACCCACTTCCTACAGTGGGTCAGATCAGGCAGTTACTTTCTCCTTCTAGACTGAAACACGGAGTTTAAAGGTGCTGAAACACAAAGTGTACTTCCAAGTGATCCTTTTGGGCAGTTTTGGTGCTGTTTTTTCCTTGAAAAGGTTTGTTGCTTTTTCACAAGAGTCTTACAGAGGTTTCCAATATGGTTCAAGGCCCAGACCAGCACTGAGCTGAGTGCTCCCTGTCAGGACTGACATTTCTTGGTTTGATGTTCAGGACTGGCAGGACTGTGATGGATAACCTATGACCAGAGAACAGTCACCTCTCACACATGGATGCTGTAGGCATAATCATGACACAAGAAATGATACAGCTGACTAATAAAATCCGTGAGATCTTCTAATGTCCTCTAGGTAGGGCATTCCAGTGGATCCAGATCACTGTCCTGGCAAATACTTTTAAAAATGCCACTCAAGTGTGCTTGAGATACAGAAATGACAGTGTCAACACAGGATCACATCTCTAAAGCTTATAATATTTCCCTGTGTGTAAACTGATGCAAAGCACAACCCTCTACACTGGCTTGCATCCTCTAAATCCTCCCCAAACCATGCCACTAATAAGTTCACCTGTATCAGCTACTCTAGGAGTATATACAGCACTAAAATAAATCTAATTATGTTAAAATAAAATGGTGTAGGTGTTCCAGCTTGAATAGTCATTTAATACTCAACTATGGGGAAAGAAATACAGTGAAAGACAGCCAGAAATACTGACATCAATCTTCCATTTCAAGAGCAATTCAGAGTGATTCCAAATATAGTTGGTTCTATTAAGAAAACAGCTCTTGGGTAAGAGTGCAAACTACGTCATCATAAGAAAGAAAATCAGAAACATATGCTGCTAATGGTAGGAGGAATTTTAAACAAAGTCAGCAATTCAGCATCCTAATAGTAAAATCAGAGAAAAGAGGGGAGAAAATCCCTACGTGCAAACCAAATCCTTTCAGGGTGAAGTTTGATGAATTCTTGTCTGGTCTTTCAGTTTCTAGAAGGAAAAGCAACTTAATGACAGCAGCAGGAGCAAGCCCCAGTAGGTAAGACACAGACCATGTTCCCCACCCTCCCACAGAATTGGATTCCCTTGTTCTGTGGCTACGTGGAGGGAGGAGAGGGGACATGGCCAGTCCCTGGCAGATTCTCTCTCTGCAGGCTGAAGTTTGGCCTCAGCCACAGCAGCTGAAATCAGCAGCAACACCACAGAACACCCACAGTTCCCAGTCATAATCCAGAGATGGCACAGAGCTCTTGGTGGGAAAGCCAGGATCCTGTGTGGGCTCAGCCAAGCCTGAGCAAGGAGGACACGAAAAGGAACAACCACCTTTGGAACAGTAAATCCCCATATGGGCTATGAGCCTTTTCTTAGATGTATCAATCCAGGAGGCACTGAGGAGGAGGAAAGGAGGCTGTGCAGCACGTCTGCTGTGTTTAAAGCCCTGAGTCCACACTGCTCAACCACACAAAACAAAGCCCTGCAATCCACATGGGTGACCTCAGCTTGAGGTTTCTTTCCCCTTTTGCTTTGGGCCAAGATTCTCAAGGGAGCCTCGAGGAGTCATGTAACCAAGTTCAACGACTTTGAATTTTCCTATTGACCAGAATAGCATTAGATCATATTACCCATGCCTATTTGTTAATGACGAGTGCTCGTTTACCCATGCTAGTGCTACATGGCTGGGACGTGTGTGTTGGACACCATAAATGGCAAGGATGATGCCTTCAAGACATAAACACTGTGGGACATGCAGGAGTTTCACTCAACAGCAATTTTCTCAGGAACACACAAAAAACACAGAAGGGAAAGTTTCAAACTTCACGAGAATTTTCAGCTTCCCTCCCACCAACCCTCTTGTAGTAAATATAAATCAGACAGCCATTACTATTCTGTAACATAGAAAGGGGAGAACTGGCATTTCTATATAAATGCCAATAAAAGCTGCATCTTTTTGGATCATGTCATATCCACATATTTGTTGTGGCTTGCATGGAGAGCATATATAAAACAATGAAAAAGTCCTTTCCTCTTTGTTTTCAGTCAGAAATCCCCCATAATCCTCTTTAAGAGCAAAGCTGTGAACAGCCGCTGTTTTCTCTTCTAATTATCAAGTTTACAGCAGACATGGGAGTGACCAGATTGCTTTGGTCTGGAGAGATGCTTCTTGACAAAATGTATTATGCCAAATGCTGCTGCATGGGAATTCTTCTGCTTTTGGTGGAGGGGGAAAAAAAATCAAACAACTGAGAAACAACCCCACACCAATGTGGACTTTTCAAACCAGTGTTTCAGTATGAGTTAAATATTGCACTCAGGGCCCAGTCCACCAAAGCCTGAATCCTCTCCAGGGGCTTGCAGGGAATGGCTGCTTAGCTGAGGCTGCAAAGATATGTATGTGTAAGTCCAAAGAGGTCGCAGTTTAATCCCTGGTGCGTCAGCCAAGACAGGAGATATCACAAAGGTATGAAGATATTTGAAGCAGGTTATTTTATTTGGTGGGAACCAAACAGATTATATATAGAAATTTGGACTAATCTCAGAAGGAGACACTGCTGGTGTGCAGAAATGTATCTGGCACAATTCACAGCTACTTATTTGTCAGTTGATTGTTTTGGTACCTGTAACATATATTAGATTATTTGCAAAAGCTTCCTACCAATATACCTTCTCAAAGTTTTTGAACAAATTTTCAAGAAAAATAAATAAATTCTGTTATTTATATGTTTAAGTGCCTTCAAAGAAGAACCTATTAACCCTAAGAAGGTGTGAATTCCCCTATGTCTGCTCTCCTGGAAAAAAATACTAAGGGGTAAGTCAAGGAGGCTAAAGCATTCCTGTTTAATGTAATGCACCATAATTTTCATTTGATAAAATAGCTGGCAGAGTAAAAGCTGGCTGTCACCTATCCTTAGGGAAATGATTTCATAGTCCACTTACTGATACAAATTGTCAGTATTAAAACTAACCCAAAGGTTTCAGCACTTAGAGAGATTTAAGACATAGGCAATATAGCCAGATGCCTCTGAGAGCCAGAGATGTAGAAACATGGATGCAAGCAAGGAGAATGTTAGGCTTTATTTTGAAAGCTGGTCTGACTAATAGGTTTAAAGTCCTATAGTTGCAGAAGCACAATCCCTGACTAGGGACACTCTTAATTCAGGATAAAAAAGATCTATTCTGATTAAGCCAATGCCTTGTGAATGTAAGACACATTTTAAAATATTAGAATTTCTGATTTTAAAAAGATAATCAATGTTCCATTTGGAACAAAATTATCAGCAGCATTTCCTTGGTCAAACTAATCACAAGTGCAGCCCCCAGACTAAATGAGTGTTTTATATGGCTGCCTTTGTTAAAAGATAAATTCTCTACATACAGAGTTTTTTTACTTTTTTTTCCCTTACAAACCCTTACTGAACAAAAAGAAAGTGTTGTATGAGTAAGCATCATAAGAAACAAAATCAATAAGTATCACAGTTGACAGCTGCAGACTTAGTTGGTCAAATAGCAATTAATTTATGCAGCTGTCAGTTTAGGATATTTTGGATATATTCCAAACACAGAGGTTGCTGTCAGGTTTAACCTGATGCAGCAGAATGTGGGAGAGAGTACAAATATTTCTCCATTTTATTATGGTTAGAACCAGCCCCCTTCTGCCAAACTCTGGTTTAAGACACCTAGAACTGTTACCTTAATGAGACACAAAATTTAATCGTGATTCATCTTGTATAAATGAAAACAGGACGTTTAAGTTGCCAACAGAATTGTTTTAAATTCACAGTGGAGTCTCAGAAAAACCTGCCCACTGATAACATTACTGTCTAATTTCATACAGTGAAGGTCAAAAATACAGAAACTTGTGTTTATAAAGCATTTTAATATGCAACTAAGAGCAAAAAATTGCTTTGGACAAGGAGTGTTCAAGAAAACTGTCATTTCTGATAAGATTTCTGTTTCTACCTTCTTGAACTGACACTTTTGGAATACTTGTTTATCCTCCCTGTACATTCTGATCCACTTAGAAATGCATATTTGATGATTTCCCTAGCAAGTGGGGTTTGAGCTTAGATGCAGCTGTGTACCTGAAGGATGCTTCCAGCTGGCCAGATGATTCTTAACTTGCATTTACTTGTTCTCTTTATGCAGTGCTTCACAAATTATAACTCTACTTCACCACTCCAACAGTCCAGTGTTTTATGAGTTACTGATGCGGATTTTAATAGCATGAAAGTAAGATAAAGGATTATCCATTGAGTTGCTTGGAATATGCATCTTAAAACTTACCCACATACAAAACATAGTCACCCTGAGATTAGAAACTCACTGGTTCCCAGCACATCACAACAGCTTGTAATAAAACATTGAATTCTTCCAGTTCATGTTTTCAAGACAAAAGTAGAGAATGGAGGCAAATCACAATAGGTTGATAATATTTAAACGAGGACATCTTCACTTCCCTAATGTCATGAGATGTTTAAACAGCTTTTGTACTTCTTCCAAATGAAGAAATTGTTTCCATGGAAAAAAACCCAAACCCCTTATGTTTGGACAAAACATTCCAGATTACCTATAAAGAATCTTGGGAGAATAAACAGAAGAGGAACTACTTTGCCTAATGAAGCCACCTAGGAGTACACTGAGTACATCCTTAGCTGCTTTTATGCACCAAGACATCCTTGAGGTTTTGAACTGCAAACACTGGAGAAAATGCTGTCACTAGTACCAAAGCCATGTGATTGCAAATTAGGTTACTCTCAGGTTTAAACCTTATTCAGACCTTATGAATCCAGATTTAAAGCCAAGTCCCTTATCAAACTTTTAGATCTTATTAAAAAGGCTTTATGCACCTTCACAAGTCTTTTTTTAGGTAACAGACAAAGGCAATATAATCAGATAATTGTACCACTGAAACACAATCAAAACCATCTTCCTGAGAATTATATACTGGAAAATAGGTCACATATTCTCATTCTTCAGCTAGGAGCTCTGAGAGGACCCTGGCTTTGTTATTCCACCTGTGCAAAAGACAGGCTCCCCAGAGAAGTGTCACAGCACCAACCCTGCCAAAGTTCAGGAAGCATTTAGTTAATGCTCTCAAGCACAGGGGGTGACTCTTGGTGTGTCCTGTACAGAACCAGGAGTTGGACTTAATGATCCTTGTGGTTCCCTTCCAAGTCAGCATATTCTGTGATTCTGTGCAGCACAGAAGCTGACACCACCTAAGACTGACATTTTGAAATAAAACTCATTCTGCTATTTTGGACCCTTCTGAAAGAGTTCTTAGAACTCTTCCAGAAATCAGCTGTTACTTCCTGGAATTATTTTAAAAGTTGGAGCATTGAGTGACAATGTGCTTCCATGTCCTTCTTCTAACATGGATATGCCATTTTTTGAGATGAGTCAGGGTGACCTTGGATGACAATAGTTATGCTAGTGAGATCTGATAAACCACTACCACCACCCAGGAGAGAGGACAGCTGTCACCATCCAGCAATTAGAGTGAAATCATGCTCTAACCTCCTTGGAGGAACACAGCTGCCTGGGTGTGCAGGGTGTGAAGTCAGGCTGAGACACAGAAATGCCACACACCACCCCTGAAGCCTGGCCCAGCACACTGCATGTGAATGGAACTGTGCAAGACCAGAGAAGATACAAAGGATTCTGTGATTACCACTTCAGAGGGGACGTTTCTCTTTCATTTAATATATTTTAAGGATTTTTTATATGCCTTGATCTGTTTCCTTACATCTGTTTACATCTAATCTAGCATGAAATGCAATCCAGGCAGTCCTGACTGCAAGTCTTCCCCTGCAAAGTTTCCAGCATCTTAGTGATGAAGAATGGTGTCAGCTTTGTTTCAGGTTTCACATTTTTTTTCCACTGGGATGAATTCTTTGCAGCAAAACTATTTGCCTAACACCGAGCCAACTGCAAGTGCCAAGTCAGAGCTGCCCTGTGCCATATCCACATGCAGAGAGTCAGATTCCCTTTCACCTGAAACCCGAGAAGGGCAATTCATCCAGTCTGCATCTCCTTGATCCAGGAGATGATCTCATGGTTTAGGCTGATGTCAGCCTCCAGGCATGCCCAACTGTCCCCCTGCCCTGAGTTTTGTAGATCCTGGCTCCTTTCCACGCCTGCCTGCCTGCCTGCCTCCCTAGCAGGGATTTCTGTAGAAGTGCACAGCTGTAAGGGAGGCTCCATGGGCAGGCACTGGGGTCCCTCCAGGAATCCAGATCAGCCCAGAAGATGTATGGAGGCAATGATGAAGCAAATCCATGCATGGTGCCAACAAATATATTCTTGGAAGTGCCCTACCCTGACACCATGACACCAACATCATGAAGGGTACCACTGGGTATCTCACCCTAGCTGGTGGCTGTGTGTCTGAGCACCCTGAGCCATCCTTGGGGATGTATGGCCCCACTGAGGATCAGGCTTTTGGGATGTCCTGGATTTGCAGTTGGCAGGGCTTGGAGCATGGCAGTGCAGGGAGAGCAGAGTCAGCCTTCTGTCACCCCAGTGCAACTGCAGTGCCATGAGCAAGCCAGGTTTTAACAAGTAAATCTACATAAAAGCTTTCTCAGAGAGTGATTACTTAATATAACAACCAGCTGTCTCTTCAATTCTTGCTGAGGCAGCTGATCTTCTCACCATTATTCATAGAGGAGAAAAAAACAGGGAAAAAATAAAAAAGCAACAAGCCTGTTTTGTCTATAGAGTAAGCAAAGCATCAGAGAAATTATGATACCTGACAGACAGAGATGTCAAGTCCTTTTTCTTGTTTTTATTTAATTTCCTAACCATCTATCCATTTCTTTACAGAAAAACGAGCTCTTACTGCTGGGGTGCAAAGAGTTAATTAGTCATTAACCCCTTAAAGGTCAATCACACAGCTTTTTATACAGCAGCTATGCAATTTAATTACCATCACTTTTGTGTTAGCACTTATCAACACAGGATCTGAATGTCTCCTCTTTAGTTCAGCTGGCCCTGTAATCTGCTGTGTAGCCTTGAACAGAAAAACGAATACCACAGGAGAACATCAGTGGGCACCAGCAGAGCCTCCAAACTGGGAAACTGGATTATGGGACCACCCAGACCTGAAGAAAATCGTGGCTTGAAGAAATGGGTCTGTCCCACAAAGTCATTCAGGAACATTCATCTGAATTAATTAAATGCCTGAATTTATGTTAGGGCACAGTAAACTTCTGCATGGCCAATTTTATTCAGAATTAATGTAGCCTTTGATTCTGAGTTAAATTGCACAAAGAGTTTAATAAGAGGTAACTAATGGGTTTCAAAACTAAATTTGGATTCTTCTTCCTGGAAGCTATCAGGTCAGCTCCGGGGGGATGGAGCACAACAGAGATAAGAATCTGGGACAGAGAAGTTTTACACCGAGTTTGTCAATGGGCTGCTGAAAAGGAGCGAAGAGGTACAATTTTTTAATTGCCCCTGCAGCTTTCATGTAAATCTTGAGAAGGAGTGATTCTTCCACTTTTGTTATCTTTAACATGAGGAACAGCACTGTCTCCTGGCAGGGAGCAAGGGGCTCTTTTGACCATTATCTGATGTATGGGAAAGCAGGAGCTCCCACATTTCCACCCACATTAGGAAAACTTGACATTGCTGGTTTTTGTTCAGTTTTACTTTGGGTATAGCCCTGACTTCCCAGGCTTTGCAGGAGGACACCTCCCCACCTTGCTCCCTGTTCTTTGTCACAGCAGCAGCTCCTGGTTGTAGGTGCAGGCATATAAGGAGTGAGGCAGTGCCTGGGCATGAATCACTGCCTGAACACCCTGTCTCCCGAGGAAAAGAGGATGGAAAGCACTGGCAGAAGTTTAGCTGACCTGCTGTGAACAGTTCACTCTGCTTAACAGGAAAAATAGCCTCAGACCTCAGTAAGGCATGGATTTGATTTGTGATAAGGAATTTAATGATGCCTCTTCCAGAGGATCTAGGATAGTAAAGAGGTGGGGGAGAAGGTAAGGGATACCTAAATAGGTTAGAAATTATTTTTTAAATCCCTGTTCAGCAGGAACTAGCTAAAGCAGAGTATGATTTGCTAGCTAGACAGTATTGCTTAACAAGACACATGTGCACATTACTGCCATTAAGCAATCAATAAATCTGGGTGCAGAGCTACACACAGTTTATTGTTCCTCCCCTTGCTTTGCTCTGACTCAGCACTGAGTCTGTACAACTAGGCAGGTATTACACAGGCAGCAGAGAATTTCTTGCGATAAATAATGGTGTAGCCAAAGGAAAAAAAAAAAACAAAACCAACCTCACAAGCAAATCAGGCATATTTTTCTCTGTCTGACTTATAAGCTTTTTTTTTTTCTCTTTAACTAGAACCTCAGACTGCTGCTTCTCTGCAGTCCAACTCTTCACACTATGCACTGCCTTCAAGAACCTGTCTAGCAGACGATTCCTCTTTCAGCGTGTTCACACCTGCACAATTACCACAAGTGGAAGAAATTTCCTCTATTCTACAGCAAACAATGGAAAGGATTGCATTTCTCTTTCTGCTCAAAACCAGAACACAGTTGCTTTCAGAGCAGGTTATGAAACTCCCCACACGTTAGTTCAGAAAAAGGCTGTGTCACACAAAGGTGACTGTGTGCTGTTGCTCCCCACAGCCAGTCAATGGAGCTGTCCAGTTCTAGAGATCCCACTTTCTTCCTCAAACAGATTCTAAGACATTTTAAGCGTATTTTCCACGTCTTAATATCTTAATTGAAGATATTAAGAAAACTCCCCTCTTGATGTGGTACCAAACGCAGGTGCCCAGTGGGACGCTCCCCCTTCTCTGAAACATCCAAGCAAGGGGAGCTCAGCCTCCTCACCAATTTCACTGAACTAATTGCTGTCTGAGATTAGGCACATGCTTAAATGCTTTGTCAGGCCCAGGCTCCTGGATTAACTGCAGACTCAGTCTCTCCCAGCACATCACTCGACAGCGAGCTCCTTCCCACTCCGTCCCCACCCATCCAAGTCTTCGGGGAATGTTGCCATGGATTTCCACGGGACACAAGAGTCCATATTGGAAGAACCCTGTTAAGGTTGCTAGGCGTAAATATTGACTTAACGGCTCTTCCGCCTTTTTTCTTTTTTAAGAACGGATTTGTTGGCCACGGCTGGAAAAATAGAATTATGGAGTGTGCATGATTCACTCTGGCACTCACACAAACATGCAGATCAGTTGGCTGGCAGCTCTGCTCCCCTGTTCGCAGAACATCGCTCCTAAAATGTGTCATTTTGTTTTGGCAGCAAGAGCATCCAAGCCCACAGACAGGGAGATAAAATCTCCTACCTTCCATGTACTTCACATGGGAGTCACTGACCTTATGCTGCACAGAATATTGGATTAATACTCACAATAGCTTTTAGTCCAGACACACAGAAGGACTGACAGAAGTTTTGGTTTCACACTAAGAGCCCAGCCCAGAAACCTCTCCTCTCACACCCACTCTCCCGGGCCTGCCAACACAAGAGAGGACAGGAAAGCAACTGCAGGTAGAACTGATTATTCAAAAGTCTTTTCAATGAAGGCTGTTTCACAGCCAATAAATCTTGAGGCAGACAATAAGCAGAGGTGAGAGGGGACCCAAGGCTTTTGGTCACTGGATTCATGTTTTCATCAGCAGTACTCCATGCTCAGACTTTTAATCCTGACTGGAAAAATGCTCCTCAAAACATTACTTCAACACACAGCTTCATTCAAACTCTCTCCCATATTGATTCTGCCAGATCTGAATGATTTGGCAGGACTGGCAGGGGGATGAACCTCCACCAGAAATGCCTGAGGGTACAAAGTATATGGGACACTGTGGGCATTGATCCTGAACATGCCAGCACAATCTCTGACTGTTCCAAAAAACCTGTTCACCACACACAGGGGTAGAAGCAGCTCACCTGAGAGCTGGCAGACACTGCAGGGAATATATTCGGGATTTCCTACTAGATCTCAATTTGATATACAACTGGGGGAACTCGAGAAGAGTTTGCCTGCATTTCACAACACTTGGCAGAAAGCACAGAGCTTGTCAGGAGGAAAACAAAACTCTAATGATTGAAGATAGGAGGGGAAAGTCCAGTGGAAGACTAGAGATCCTTTTCTGAAGGGTCTCAAGGAATTTGCCTGCATTTTAGCCAGGCAGGGCAGAGTGTCTTTGGGACTTTTATCCCATCACACTTTAGGCACCCTCAAAAGACATGATGCAAAATCAGACCAGGAGACAAGGATCAACACATGTGAGTATTTCTATTTGCTTTGCATCCACATGTGCATATTTCTATTTGCTTTGTATCCATTGTCTGTGTCTCTACACCTTCGCCTTGGAGAACAGGGACCAACTGCTCCTGCCAGGCATCCTCTGTGCACATCCTCCAGATGAGTTGGTTCAGTGCATGGTACATTCAAGGCTGTGGCACCTCACAGCTCTGCAGGGAAGCCCTGGGCTGTAGGGTCCCACCCATTCATTAGACAACACCAGAACTATCCATTCCCACTCAGTGTTAAGCTACAAGAAACAAAAACAAGGCCACTTAGATGGAGCTTAGCAACAGCTGCTCAGGATCCATTCAACCGCTCTCAAATCTATTTTTACTGACAGCTTTTGAAGCAGAGAATTCATTGAACGCAGAAACAGGTTGAGATCCCTTCTCCTCAACTGTAGGCAGAATTTAGTTTGTTATTTTCTAATTGTTTCCTTGGTGAAACATACAAATTCAATATTGCATCTGCAAGCAAGAATCTCTATTTTCAGAATAAAGACAATGACAGGCAAAGTTTGTATTAGCAACAGCTAAGTAGAAGACACCAGGGGATAAAAAAAGGACATTATCTTTTAAGGTCCTAACGTACATAGGACAAGAGATTGAGTAGAGCTAATTGCATGAAATTAAGGAATTTTCTGCCCACTCACTCTCCTGCCTTTGCAGCTGGAATAGCACAAATTTCCTGTTTTTTTCAGGAAATTGTTTGAAGGGAACAGAAACGTTTCACAACATAGAAGCAAGAAATAACCTAAATGATTTCTCTGCTCTACCAGCTCAGGATCATGGCTGATGCAAGTCAGTCTTTACTGCACGTGGATATTCCTGCTCTTACACCCCACACGAGTACCAGGGGACAAACCCATCAACACAAAGACTTTCAGGCTGTGGTTACTCCCATTATTGCCTGGTTACAGAGATGGCAATGGTTGAGTTTTATGACAGGTTCTCAATAACATTACACAGCAAGACAACATGCTGCATTTGTCACTGGGTTTACATTTTACAGACCCAAAGTGGGCTCAGCAATAGGAAGGCACTGCTACAAATAGTTGTAGCTATTTGGAGCCCTATTTATGTCTCTCCACTGAAAAGGATCCCCTCTGCCTACTGAGATGTCTAAATTTGCCCTTGAACCAGTTCCTTTGACTGAGGCTGTCTGAGCTCTTCATCCAGTTAATTTTTAGGATCTGTTTTGTCATGTGGTGCCCAGATGATCATCCATCAGCTCTGACATGACCAAGCATTGGGGCAAGAAGTCCCACTTGGACAGAAGTGCACCAGGAATAAGAATGTCCCAGGCCAAAGAAGAGTAGTTCTGCATAACTATGCTGCCTTTTAAATCAATGAGAAGGTGCTTTTAGAAGTTTAAAACAGATTACATGAACCAATCCTTAAGGACCAAACTCTTTCTATTTCCCAGAACGAAAGCCAAGGGTGATAAATTCAGATCCAAATGTCTCAAGTCAGGTGAGATGACTCCCTCCTTCAGGGCATAAGATGAGGAAGAGGCAAGGATCAAGCCTCTAATAACTACAATGAATTCACAGCAATTGTGAAATTCCTTGTTCTAATCCATGTATTCCAGCCAAAGTAAGGACAAAGCACATCCCCCTTTCCAGAAGTACAGAGGTATCACTCATCTGCATGGCACAGATCAGCACCCTCTCCTCTGAATGTCTATAGCAGGTCATCATTTTAGAGCAATTAGTAAACAGACTGATATAAGCTTTTAAAAATGATAACCCTGCTCCTGCTCTCCTCAAAGCCTGACACAACTGCTGACATTCTTAGTGAATAAAGTCTTTTTATGGCAATGTAGACTTACTCTAGTCTAACTCCTCTTCTTTCCCATTTTGCAGTTATCTGGCTGCATTAATATGAAAGAAAAGAAGAGCATTTCTCAAAACATTTTCAGCACCATTTAAATTCACAAGATCTTGTCTGTCTGTGACGGGCTGAACAACTTTTCAGTCACATTTGTCAATCACTGTTCCTCAAATGCAAGAGTCTAACTGAAACAAAGAGGCAGAAATGAAGGTCTGGTACTTACTTTCTCAGCACTGCAATTTCATTCTCTATGCTGCTTTCCTTTCCCTTCAGTGCCTTCTTGGGAATGCATTTGACTGCAAAGAGTTTCCCACTTGCTCTCTCTTCAGCCAAAACAACTTCAGAGAATGCACCCCTGAAAGAAGAGAAGAAAAAGCCTGTTTTAAAGTGGTGTTTTTTCTTTGAAACCTGTTAACTGAAACACAACCATTGAATGAATATAGTTCCTCTGGTGTCGTTTGGAAGTTGCTCTTGTTAAACACAGAAATGACATTACAAACATCTTCCTTTGCCTTTAAAAACATATGGAAACATTGACACACAAAACATTTAAGGCTTACCAAACACAACAATTTAAATAAAGAACCATAGTCCAGCAGAGATATGAGCAAAGCTTGAAAATTAGAAATTTCTGTACACAGCAGCATGGCTGGTGACTTGGTGGATGATTTTGGTAGTACTTGGTGGTACTTTTCCCTTTCTGAGATTTTTGGAGGTTTCATTTACAAAGCAGCAGCAGTCCCCAGGACTAAATGACACACCAGTGCCAGGAGTGCTCCTGGTTCCTCAGTCACCACAAGAGGTCAGGGCCCCCACTCTGGTCTTCCCTGGGCTGCCCAGAGCTTTTCCTCACCTTTGGATCAACTCTGACTCAGACTCCATCAGAATTTCTCTATGTATACAGAGTTATTCCACAACACAAACTGATGTGTGTAACCACTAAAGCCAAAGAATTGGATTAAATCACAAGTCCATTGAACATTGGCCTTAGCAGCAGCCTCTCTATTGTTACCCCAGTGAGTGCTACACAAATAAAGAAACATCATCACAGCAGCCAGTCACAGCAGCCAAGAAAGAATGGGCAGTGCCTCTCCTTCATTAGTTTATTTCATAACAGTGTATTATTTCTTGCACTGTCAGTGCTTCCTCTGAAGCCTCTGGACCTGACCAAGAAGAGGCCAGGAAAATGTTACAGTCAGTGCTATACACACATTTGTTTTGGTTCCCAGGTTTTTTGAGCATCTAAACATCAGACTCTGCTACTCTGGACAGACTTTGCAGTGGTACATTAGGACCATCCTTATATTCTGGAACTTGGTACTGCTTAGCAGCAAGACACTGGGCAAGAGAGAGCATTGACCTGATGAGGAAGAGCAAATCATTGTTCCTATTCACCAAAACCTCCTCCTGATGCACCCACTTTGTCCAAGAGAGATCAAATCCAAGGACTCTTGCCCATAGCAAGGGGTTGGAATTATATGTTCCTTCAAGTTCCTGTCCTGCCAAACCAAATCATTCTTTGATTCTATGATCCACCAGCTGAAGGTTTGTGTTTTATTTATAAGAAGTAAAAATAGTCTTTCCTTTATTATTTCCCCTCATTAGCAGATTATTCTGCTCTTCTACATAGCTCACTCTGATAAATGTTTAGGAGGGTGCTAAGCAAACCCAACCATGTTCCAGCCCATTCTTAAAGGGTTAATGTTTTGTCACAGCTTCATCTGGCTACCACTAACTTTCTCTGGCTTTCATTCCCCACAACTGCTGCTTATCTGGATGTTTTGTGGGTAAACAAAAGAATTTCCATTCCTGGACAGACTCCTCCTTTTTAAGTCATGCACTTGGATGACACAACCAGGCTGCTGTGACCTCACCAACAGCTCCTGAGTTTCAAACAGCCACATGAATCATTAAGTGGATAAGCAAAAGGAAGAGGCTGCTGCTCTGGAAACAAAGTACCTGTTTACCCAGAAATGCTTTTGTAGCCAGCAGATAGGGAAAGAGTGATAGGAAGTTGATGAAAAAAGACTTTTGCATGCTGTTATACAGCAGATGTTTGACAGCTTGTCAACATGGGGTAGTGATCCTCTGAACCAAGAAATGTTTTGCCTCATTTTTTGCCACACAACTGAACCAAATTGTTTGAACAAATAAGCCACCCAGAGTTTTTTTAATTGTGTTCTTTCCTTTACTGTTATCAACAGCCCTAGCCATTTGAATTTCCAAATAAGGTTTTCATCCTGACCCTCATGCTTGGGACACCAGACCAGAACTGCAGTAAAACCCTTTGGCTGGAAAGCCCTAAGACCTCTTGGTGCTTTACCAGCTTTAGTTGCAGACCAGAGGGCTCAGAAATTCACAGGGCTGCTCCCAGCTGTATTTCATGAACCCTTTGAGTCACATGTGCTTAAGCTTTCAGCACTGCACTTCACTCCAGCTGTGCCTTGAACAGGCTCCTTGACTTCTGTTACACAGTGTTAGAAGCTGCAATATTCTCACCAGTCATTTACTGATCACACAGCTCTCCCAGTGTTTACAATATCATAAAAATACAGGGAGCTCCCATCCCAATCTGCACTTCATTGCTGATCTCAGAAAACAAAATAGTGGAAATCCCTTTATTTTCCCTCTACACAATATAATTAACTTTGTGAAGCACCTCTTTTTCAGCTGGCTCCATCATTTTGCTGGATTTCTTCCTCCACTTATCAGGACAGACATGGTTTCCCTGGTTGAAAAGAGCCTCTGTGAATTTAAATGAATTTTTTTTTTTTTTTTTTTTTTTTTTTTTTTTGTGGAGCTCTGCAATACTCATGAAACCCAATTCCCTATCTCCTTAACAACCCTCCTCATTACAGCATGAAATAACCTGAAGCTCAGCTAAAGCATTTGGTCCCATGTCAACCCTAGGCACGGACAGGGTGCTTTTCTACATTGATTTTTATAGAGGCCATGGCATGAAATTGCTAATGCTGGGAAGAGTTCCCAGGCAGTGGGAGGGGGAGAGCTGGGATGGATCTGCTGGGAAGGCAGGAGGGAGATGTGAGGAGGCAGAAGTGAGGCAGTCTGCACTATCCTGTGCACTATGGATGCTCCTGTGCTCACAGAGCGAGGGGGACAAAGCAACAAGTCAGTGCACAAAAGAAAGAGAAGTGAAGCAATGGAAGGAAAGAGAAGGAGGGGAACAGAAGGAGGGGAACAGAAGGAGGGGAACAGAAGGAGGGATCAGATGTTAAACAGAAGCTCAGCAATAGAGGGTAAGAAGAAAGAAAGGGTGGGAGGGAGCACCAGCAAGGGAGAGGCAGCAAAGATACTTCCTGGAGTCTGCTGGAGTCAGGGAAGAGTCAAAAATAATACTGAATAGATGGGCAAGCAATTATAATTTCAAGCATGCAGCTGAATTCATCCACCCTTAATGACACAGTCCAGTCTCCACTAAACTCCTCTTGACTCAGGCGTGAATAGGTAAATATCAGAGAGAAAGTCAGAAAGACAAGGCTGCTCATTTTCTTGCTAACAGCAATATATCCTACAGCAAATCCCCATTGCCTCAAAAAAGTTCCCCAGAACTACCAGCTCAGCAGGCTTGCTAAAGATTTTTTCTCCCCAAAAGGAATTAATATTACCTTTAAAATCATGATATTAATGAATAAAGCAATTTATCTCTAAGAATTAAAATTCTTTATTGAGGTTTAAAATATAATTGTGTACAAAGTTTTAGAAGGAAGTCTGGGGTAGGAAAATACTGCATTTTACACTATCAACATGACAGGACTTTTATGAAAAGGGCATGGCTGTCATTAAACATCATCAAGCAGTGTTGTATGATAAAAAGGAAGAAAACCAAATATCACACTGTGATATAGATTTTTTTTTTTAATTGGGAAAAGAGGTTAACTAGTTAAAAATTATGATTATAAGTGTGTCTGAAATTGTTGGGATGCACCATTCTCCTTGGCTAGGAAGGAGGTAATTGTAACCTTTCCAACGTGCCTAGAGACAAAGTCTTCGTCTCTCTGAAGAGGAGCTTCAAAATTCTTCAGGAATTTTCCCTGTCCTGCCTGCACATGATAGCAAAAAAGTTAAAAAGTATCATGATTTTGAGGAAGTGGGACAGTGGTGGAAATGGATAACAAGAAACTTCTGCAAAATGAAACCACTTTTAGCTGCCAAAATCCGTGTGCAGCAACAACCTATTTTTGAAAATTTTGACCATATTATCATTTACCCTGGAGGGGTTTGCTCTTTTCAAACTTCTAATTAAGGCATGGAATAATTTTATGATTTAGATAATTTCCATATGAATTAGGAACAACATAAGGAAAAAAAAAGAGGTTAAAGGACTTAATGAGTGACATTGAGATGATGGCAAATTCTAGAGATGTTTTGGCTCCTCACCCCTTTGCAAACACCTGGACTATGCAGTATCCTATGAGATGCCAATCTTTTAGAGTTTTGATTAATTTAAATTATTTCTCATGCATTATTTTTCTTTTATAGAGATTTAAAGATTAGAATTTCAAGATTAACATTGAAATATGAATATTATTCATACCCAAACAGACTGGACTTTCTATGAGAAAGCAGTGACTGCAAGGCTAGGCTATCCTGCAGATCAAAGCAAAATAAAGAACAGGTAAGTTTTTCTTTCTTCTGTTGGAACTATAATTTAATATTAACATTTAATTTCTGAAATACAATGAACAACATATACTGTGACAGTAAATCTGTCCTCATTCAACAAAAAAATTGCTGTGTCAAAAATACTGACAAAATGAAGACAAAGCTGATGGAGGGATAAAAAACTTCATTTTTTCCATTCCACCTCCATGTTGAGCAGTTTTCCACTGCATTAGCAGGTGCTCTGTCACACTAAGTCAACAGACATAGCCTGGAAACAGATTTCACATCTTCAGGCTGCATATAGCTAATGTTCTTAATTATGATACAATTGGCTTCCCCTGTGGACTTTGCCCTGGCCAAACCAGGGAAAAAAAAAAAAAAAAAAAAAAAAAAAAAAAAAAAGGGAGGGGGGAACACTCAACATCTGAAAAATATACCATGTCCACCTACCCTGAGACAGGAGACTGGCTGAAACAAAGGGACACCAACCAAATTAAAGGTCATTTGGCAACCACACTCAAATTCTGCTCCTTTACTCTCCAAAGTAAGGTGACTTTGGACTGCACCACAAACAGAGGGGAAAAAAAATCTTTGTTAGCATTTTCACAGCTTCTTCCATGGGCCTCAAGGAGTTAACTGTGGGATGAGCTCAGGCTCTGTGTATCACACCAGGGAGATTCTGGTCCTGCAGACCACTTTTCTACTGAGCCATTTTTCTGCACAACTCATCTTCTCTCCTTTGGGTTTTCTTAAAATTTTCTACTCAATTGTTTTTGTAAACACCTCCTCACACCCCATCCAGGTGCATCCCAACACAATTTTCATTCCAAAGTCATATCCATCAGTGTTCTGACAGCTGCATGAAAATGAATTTACAATTTAACTTTCAATAGCTTGGTGACATCTGAATGCAAAGTTAACAACACCAAAGTGTGGAGAGGTTTTTTAGCCAGCCAAGAAGAAAGGAGAAGGACTTTGGGACTGTGCTACACATGGTACAGAAACCAAATTCCCTACGTATTCCCAAGAACTGAGTGTAAATTCATGGGAAAAGCTGACTAATCTCGTTGCAGCCATCTATGCTTTAGAGCACAAATACTTTTTCTAGCTATTTTCATTCATCAAACACACAGTTCCAACCCTGCAGCCCCTTCTATGGCAATGCTTCCTCTGCCTGGGCAAGAGCACAACAACTGGGATCACTGTATTAACACCGGTATTTTTAGCCTCCCTACTCATTTAATTTCCACTAAGCCTCCCAGCCACAACTGAAAATGCTGTTTCCTACCTTGGGGCCCCATGAGTGCCTGCTCTAACACCAGACATGGCCCTGCCCTGGGCTGTGTCTGACCCCAGCTCCCCTCTCCAGGCTGATCCCAATCCCTGCCCGTGGTGATGATCCCATGGAGGTGCCTGATGCTGCAGGCTGGGGCTGCAATTAACCCTTTACAGATGATGAACAGCACTTCCCACTGTGCCAAAATGCCAGTTCTGGAGAACTGACACCTTTCTCTGTGCCCTGAGCCATTACCCCATGCTCATTCCCTCAGCATTTTGTCCAAGTTAGGAGGAATCTTGAAACAACTGTGGGCTTGCAATCAGCAGTCACAGTGTGAAAGCACCCTGGGAGTCACCATGCCCAGGGATGGGCAGCACACCCCCAACTCCAGACTTTTATTTCCAGTCATTCTGCTGCTTGCCCTTTAATAAAATATTTAGGAGGAAATAATATCAATAATACCCCATCAATACCCAGATCTCTGCTGGGGCTTATAGCCATGACCATAACAGAGGCACCCAACTCCAGGCAGAGCTTCTTCATTTACCTCCTTATAAACCAGTTTGGTTTCCACTTACCATTTCTGTTTGCAACAGAATGAGCAGCACAAAGTTTTGATCTTGTCAGCCACCAAGAGTTTTCCCATTTGTTTGGATTTAACTTCTATTTTTTGGGGGGGATATTATCTACAGTTATAACAGCTTAGTGTTTTGACAATTTTTGTCACCAGAGTCAGCTGCAAGAATTTTAATGCCCATTTGAGGCTTATAATTTTTCTAGTTTAGTTGCTCAATATTTAATAATTTCAGCTTAAAAAAAAAAAAAAAAAAAAAAAAAAAAAAAAAAAAAAAGCCCACCCACTAAAAGAATTTGGATTAAGATTGGAAATCCATGCCAGCTACTTATAGGAAAGCTACTTAGAGGAAAGAGACTTCTATGAAGCCAGAAAACATTGATTTAAAGTTGCACATCATAAAGCATGAATTTATGCCAGTATAGTCAGGTAGTTTCCTTCACAACCCTGGACCCCTTCACCAGAAGTTAACAACCCCTAGAGGGCAACAATCATTTTCACTCAAGGAAAACATCCCTGGAAATGATGTGAACATTCTGTAGCTGGAATTAGTTCTTTACTCCAGGATGCCTTCCAAGGTCACAGCAGGGCATGGCACACACCCCCAGCACCTCTTGTCTCTCCAACTCACACACCAGCAGGGTGAAGACACCAACACACACAATCAAGGAGACTTCCAGGCAAGAAAAACCATCAGGTGCAGAGCACAATGAGGCATGCAGGCTTCAGTGCCATAAAGCTCAGGTTTAAAGATGAATCAACCCCACAAAGCACAGAAATTAAGCCAAAAAGGAAAGTTTCTAAAGAACCTCTTCCCTTTCTGAGATGAACTAATTTGTTTGAGCTGCCTGGTGTATGCTAATTTATTAGGATGTCATGAAGTCTGTTCTGAGACAGTGATGCATGGATGCTAAAAAGTGAAACTGGCCCAGCTTAGATCCCCAGTCATGTTTGCTATTACAGTCATCTTCTTTTCTGAACTGTTTGCTCCTTTCTGATCAATCCTGACCCCTATTAGAAAGGGAAGTATTTTCTTTAAAGGCCTATTACACTTAAATTACATTCTCTGTGGCAGTCACAGTAAAGCTATCAAGAAAAACATACAGTTCTCTGTGCTGAGATCTTCCTTCCATTATATGCCTCAGAAATGAGCTGTTAAGCAGGTTTTTTTTCCCCACTGAGGATCACTTTTTTTCCAAAGTGAATATTTAAGTACCGTTTTTTCCACTTTCATCTTATGAGTCAAAAGGAGCTTGTCATCTCCCAGGATTTATCTGATGGCAGCATTTTCACAAGAAAATAACCTTTTTTCTTCTAGTAATGACCTCAAACCTTTCTAGAGGCATAAGTGATCTCCATAATTTTTTTTTTTTCAAAGCATTTCCCCATTCTAGCACTGACATATGCAGGGTCTATTATTCCTGCAGATCTTATCTGGCCATATAAAGTAGATTACACCAATTTGAAAAAGCCTGGTTCTTCTTCTTTCTCCACATGGAAACTCAAGAAGAGATCTGGCCCCCTGTAGCATTCTTCAAGAGGCTGAATCAATTATGGAACAAGCAGATGATATTGTAGCAAAACAAAGCAAGGCAGACACTGTAGTTTTGCTTCCAGCAACTCCTACATTCCTCCTACAGAGGTCTGTAGTGAAGGTGGAACTATCCACTGCCTAAAGATCAAATAATTTTGCAGTTGGACTAATCCTAATGGGGGATAATGGGAAACTCCCATTTAGCCAAGAGTTTCACCTAAAGGTGTCTGGAACTTCACAGATCCAAGATGCAAAAGTCTGCCCAGCACCTCATTCATTCAAGAGGCATTTCTATCTCTACAAAATAAAGCCACAATGTCAGTTCTGGTAGTGATCAGAGGCAAAGGATTGTCTCCTTTGAGCTGTGATTTTCAAACCCTGCCTTTCATGAACTGCACTGCCCATTCCACAGGTGAGGGACTTGAAGAACAGGAACTCCATGGACTGATGTGGCACCTGGGGTTTGCTGGTGAGGATGGTAGCATTAGCAGCTAGACTCAGTGGTCTTGGAGGTCTTTTCCAACTTTTACAACTCTATTATTCTTATTTAATTTAATTACTTAAAAGCTGGGAGCTTTGCATCATCTAAAAGTGCATATTTCCTGTTGTACTTCAAAAAGCATGTCCAGCAGATGCTTTCATCCTACCCAAAATCAATAACAGCACACTGTGTGTCTACAGGATCCTTAAACCCTGTCAGTCAAAACCCCCCTGCTCCATTTGCTGCATGCCTTTGGTCACAGAGATCACCTGAAATGATGCCCAGACATCAGTGCAAGTGATCACAGCATGGTTCCTGCCTATTCTAAGGCCAAATTTAGATTAGATAACCACACCATGAAACCAGTGGGCATCTCCTAGCATCCACCTTTTCCACTTTAATCCTTCAGATCCATGTAAAGCTGCAGTCAGGGAGCACCTCCATGAATGTGATGAGCAGCCACCAAAAGATGAGGCCACAGGGCTCAGAGCTGCCACAAGCACAGCTGCACAACCCCCATTGTCTAAGAGCCCTTCTGTGCCTCTGTCACACCTAATTGGTTTGTTCTCATCCTGTTGTCTCAGCCAGTCCTGCATATCCATTTCAAATATCTGGACTAAAAATGATGTGCATTTTGTATCCTTGCACACTCTGAGTTGCAGATTAGAATTATTATTAAAAAAAAAAAAAAAAAAA
>WEIU01023096.1:629841-647838 GCA_013389925.1 Aegithalos caudatus
GAGAGAGAGAGAGAGAGAGAGAGAAAGACAATTCAGTATGGTGGAATACAAATAAACGGTTTTATGATCAGAACTTAGCTCTGGTAAGAAAAGGCACTGCAGGATATTCAGAGCTCCATCTGCAGCTCTACTCCCAATGGCCACTTCTCCAAACACCAGGAAGAGTGTTTGCTTTTCTAGTCCCCAGCCTCTTCACTCATGTATCCACATGCAGCTTCATGTCTGAGTTGAGGTACATTAAGAAACTCAGCAAACTGGTTTGCCTAGCAACTGGCAAGCTTGAAAATAAACACTGGCAAAGATTATTTCGGTCTGACTGTACACAAAGTTACCAGGGTCTTTGCAACTCACAGATACTTCTGCAAAAAGAATTGCCACACACTTTCCACATGTGCTGCCCTCCATCATGCTCATGAAAACTCAGTGCAAAAAGGTTTCTTTCAGCTTCTGCTGATGAGGACTTTCTCCACAGCTCCATTTTTATGGTGCTGTGTTGAGGCTACTGAGGTTACTTGCCAGATAGATTCAGCACCAGCACAGCTTTCCTCCCATAAAGTTATTGTCACAACCCTACTGCTCTGAAGGTACATCTCTTGATGTCATGGAGTTATACAGGGAGTGGCAGAAATAAAACTCTTCAGGGAGATGTGAGGATCCAGAAGCTGTACCAGCTTCCATCCAAATCCTGCCCAGCCTAAGCATGGATCCAGGTGAAGCAGGGAGCCAATGAGGCCTGGCAGCAGTGATCCTCTGGGCTCATCCCATGCTTTTAGCAGTAGAGAAGGGCACTGACCCCTGCAGCAATCCCATGCCCTGAGGATGGGACCCATCCCTGCCTTCTGCTGCCTTGCCCATGTGATGTTAGGGAAGAAGACAGGGAATGAGGGAACGAGCCCTTTCAGCATGGCAGGGCTGCATGAAAGCAGCTAAGCAGGTCAGAGAATCACAACAGAGAAAAGGTGCTGATGTTTCCTGCATTTCATCTGAAAGAAGGACAGATCTCCCCAGCCAAAGCTGGTCCATGAATGTTACATGTTGTTGAGATGGTCCATGAAGACATCAGCAGTGAGACTGACACTGATATCTCTGCCACACTGCTCATAAGGTCTTCAGGTTCCTGCTTTAACAGCAACTGGTTTAGACTTCACAGAGAAGAATCCTAATGTATTTGCCAAATTTGCTGTTAAGAAGACTGAAGTCCTACAGATTTCCCAGGGTAAGCTGCTGCTTCTGAGCTTCACCTGACTCACCAGAGCCATGACACACTGGGACTGCCCACAGCTCCAGCACAGAGTAAAACACATGCAGAGCCAGGCTATTCCTCCCTCAGCCTTGTCCTGCCATCCTCCAGTGAACAACAGCACAGGGGGAACCATCTCAGTGCCTCATCCAGCTCACAAACACCACCCAAAGCCAACTGCTGCATAGGGACATCCTTCTGTGTTGGAAAACTTCAGCAGAAACAATCTGACAGCAACACTGATTCCCTTTATCTGAAATGTAATCACAGCACTTTATAGTCTCCTAATACAATGACAAGTTTCCTAGGAGATGACTGCCATGTGCCCTGACTATTTTTAAAAATGAAGTTTCTCAGAATTAATTTCCATCTCGGGTTGACATGCTACACACACACATTGACAATGCCACCACTGTGCTTCCCATCCTTTGTGTGGGTCCAGATAACTCAGCCCAGAGCTTGAACAGCAGGGACAAGAGGCACCATAAAATTGCCCAAGACCTGATGAGGGTGGGAAGAGGAGAACACAGCTCTTCAAACCTGACTGCAATAATTTCTGTGTTTCTTTGGAAGCTGTTGAATAACTTCATGGGCAGAAAGGAAGCAGCATATTTTCCTCCCGAGTGACCTGCACTCCAGGAGTTTAAAAAACACCAAAGGGATTGCAGGAGAATATGGGCAGAGAGGCAAGATTGAAGGAATATCTCTCCTATTGCACTGTAAAGGTTACCTGAAAGCTGGTTAACAAAAATACTGTAAAAAACAGGTCACTGGCAGCAGGCTGAGGAGCCAAGCTCTGTGTGGTCCAGCTGGCAAAAGCTGCCACAGGTGGTGTGGGGTACAAACGTGTTCTGGTTAACAGACCAGCCCACTGAAGAGATAGGCTGCAGAGTATTCAAAACAGGTTAAAAGTTGATTAAAGAAAAAAATTATAAAATATTCCAGAAATATGACTTCTCAGGGAGCTTCTGTTTATTGTCATTGAAAGGGCTTGAAGGGGTTGGACACTTGATGCTTACAGCAAGGGCATAACTTGATCCCTGGAATTTAGGAATAAATCAAAATGAGACAGCATCTTTGCCCACCATGATAATATGGGGAGGTTCACCATGAAGAAAGAACCTTTGAGTCCATTAAAACATGGCAAGTCAAAAGGATGTATGTGAAATTGTTGGAATAGCAGAATAAACATTGTACTTCCTTGGGGAAAAGTTTTGCTTTCTTCCAGGGGTAGGAATTTAACAAAGAGCATAAGGAATGGAGTTCATGTAGCACAAGACTTTCTCCCACCCTGTTTATCCTCTATCAGTCAGAGATCCAGGAAAGGGATCTCTGTTCAGGTGACAGTTGTACTGACCCATCATGTCTCAGCTACCTGTCCCATACTAATTAATATCTGTAACTAATTTTCTCCAATCCATTTACACTTTAAATTTCAGTCTCCTGCAGAATTAAGCACAATGAAGTACAAATTATATGAGAAAACATACTTCTTTGTTCATTCTAAATTTGATGCTCAATAATTTCTTTCCATAACTCTCCAGTGAAAGATATTTTAAATATGTTAACTAAACAACCGCTTTCCCATGTCACATGATGGGTTTTAATCACAAATATACTGAATAACGTTCTTAGAGTCCATTAAAACATGACCAGTCAAAAGGATGTACTATAGGTTGGTCCAGAAACAATCAGCAAAAAGGGTGTGCAAGAACTGGATTCCCCCTCACTTTCCATGGCAAGAAACTCTCAACCTATAGTAGGAGACATGAGAAAAACCCAGAATTCTTAGGAAATAAAATATTATTTTTTACACTGTGTTAAATCTTCAGTGTTGTGTTTAGTTTTAGAGGAATACCTGTGAAAATGAGTAAAGTTGTTAAAACAAGAAGTGAGAAAGTCCTGGGAGACAGAGCCAGGAGAGCCAAAACTTGCAGGAAGCATAAGCACTGTTTGAAAAATATTGATGCTGAAAACACAGACTAAATATATACCCCAGGTAAATAAAGTCTTGAAACAGAGAAGTCTGGCAGGCTAAGCAGCCAGGCAAGAGAAAGTGTGAGAAGTAAGATAACATCCTCAAACCCAGAAACTGTGTGTCCAAATGAGGAAGCAAAAATGGATTTCAAGTTCCGGTGGCTAAAATATAAGAACTTCAAAAGGTGTGGAAAAGCACCTAGAGAACAATTGTACCAGGCAGGCAACTCAATAAAGCCTTATTCTGAACATATGAGAAGCCAGATGTGTGCCAGATAACTGATGGACCAGGAAGAAACCAAGTACAGATGCAGAATTAATAAACCCACATAACTATCACCAATTAAAAAATGGGGGTTTTGTCATATGTGATCATTGCAGGGAGGTTTGGAAGCTTCTTACACTGGAAACCTTCTTTACAAAGTTGGTAGAAGGGGTTATGGGCTGTACTGGCCCAACCATTCTAGGGGAATGGGGACATGAAACTAAATACAGGCTGGAGTTTCCCTCTTAAAGCTTTTCGGGTACCCAAAATTTAGAAGGCAGCTAACATTATGTAACTTTAGAAAAGGGATGCAAAGGAATAATTCAGGAGTTACAGATTACTCCAGGGTAGCAAAACTGACATCAGCAAGTCAGTAAAAACTATACAGAAGCATATCCCTCTCACCAAAGATAAAATTGCTGAACACTGAACAATTTGATAGATTGAAGCTTTAGAGAAAGAAATCCAGGCTTCATAAATGCACTGGAATTCTCTGGAAGGGTCAACAACTACACAGATGGGAAAATGCTGTTGATGTGGTTTATTCAGATTTCAGTGGGGTGCCTCAGTGAGCAGATGAGCTGTCAGGGGATAGGAGGAACTTCTTGCAAGAACAAAGAAGTGGTTGGAAGACAGAAAACAGCATGGAGTAAATGGTAAATCCATTTAATATTCTGTGTTAGGGGTCACTAAGAAAGCAGTTTGCCACAGCCTGAAAGCTTTGTTGTTGTTGAGATCCTTCTCCTCACCTCAGTATATGGCAGCAGGGAGAGTGATATTGATAATCAAAATTATGAAACAAGGACATTATGAGGAATTACTGAATCAACTGCAACTTTCCAGCCTGGAATGGAAAACTGAGGGGGGCAGAATAAAGCTCTGAGCAGAGCAGGAAAGGTGGTCACTGTCCCTTCTAAGGCAAGGATGGGGTGACAGCACATGAGGGTAGGTAGCAAAGATACACTTCAAAACACTTCATCCAGCTTCTTTCCATAGGATACAGTGGCCATTAACAAGGATTCAGGAAACAACTAGATAAATACTGGTTATAAAATTCATCCAAGACCACTAAAGTCAGAATTTGAGTGTCAGAAAATGCCTGCACACATCTCATAGAACACTAAGGGAATACCCACAGTATTATAATTACATTATTGCTAAATGCTGACCTGTACATTCCTCCCCAGACATGGTCTGCAGGGAGGGGGCACTGCATGAGCTGCATTTTTGGTCTGATCCAGTACAGCTGCTCTTAGGGTCAATCAATGCAGCAGGGCAGCAGCAAACAGCAGCTCATAGACATAAATGCAAAATGCATGGACAGTGACACAATCACTGAGAGAGACAGGAACTCCCTTAGGGTTAAGTCATAGCAAAAAAACCAAGGAAAAGTACAAGTAAAATGCTGCCTAATTCCAATAACTGCATTTTCACCTAAGCAACCCAGTCATCTAATAGTACATCAGACATGTAGTAATAAAGACAACCTCTGACTTCAGAGGATTAGCAGAGAACTACCACAAGATGTCCAGGGAAAACACAGTTTTGAAAGCTGCATCAAAAATACATGGAGGAAACAGTCTCTGTGATCTTCTTGGACTTATATCTGTGGAATGAACAGAGCCCCTGTCTTCTTTTATCTTTGCTCTAAGTGATGGGCCTTTTATTACCACTGCATATAACAACCATCTCTTCCTTGTGGGATCAGAGCAGTTAGTTAAACTAAAGTTCACATCCCAAGGTTTAAATACCATACATCAATCTGCCTTTGCATCCTTGCAGCTAGAATAGCCCAAATCCTCACAATTTCTCATGCATTTACCTTTACAACACCCTCATGGGATTAGGCAGTGCTGTCACAGGTATGAAATACATGGGAATTAGGGCAAGGAAGGTCATAAAACAGATTAACCCCAGGTGTCCCCAGGCCATCACCCATTACTGAACTGGGAGACTGTCTTCACATGCTGCCAGATCACACACAGCTTCTCACTGCCTGCACCTTTTGTTTTTAGCCCTCCTTTTGTATCACAGGCTGCTGTCCCCACTGTTTCATCATCTGTCATAAGACTAAAGCTCAGTTCTTCCCCAGAAAAGAGATTCACTAAAAGGCTGACATCATTTCCCCCCATATCTTTCCATGAAAATTTAAAATTGCAGAAGTGTTTCTTGCTTTCTACATCACACAATTCTAAAGCTGCAGTAAACAAGCAGAATCATCAACCCAGTGAGTCAAGCAGTGCACTTGTTTATTGGACCCCCATGTTTGTTATTGAACTTATTTCTTAACTTTAGCAGGACTCAAGCCTTTGGTTGAGTCTCCATCAGAGCCTTTATAAAGAAGCAAACCTTTTCTCTTTGTTGACAAAAGCCTCAGAGTGGCACACACAAATGTTAGCAGGTGTTCATGTTTAACTTGTCTTTGTGGGTTTTTTAAGCCTGAGATGCATACAGTGATTGAGAATTACTGTTTATTCATTTCCATGTAATAGGAGAAGCAGCATTTCATCTGTCTCATCCATATTTAATAGCTCCAGGCACAACAACCATGAAAGGTTTATTTTTTTCCCACTAGGGAAAATATTATTATTATTACTACCACCATGACTACATCTATATTCCGAAATTATTCATCCCTGGCTTTCTATATTATTTCCATGTTATCCATGGGCCAGGTCCTTTCCTTGTACTTATCTGAGTTACTGTGCTGATGAAGCTGTACTGATTTATGCTATGCTGAGTCACATCAGCAAAGGACAGAGTGAATTCAAAGCTTTTCAAAGCTTCTTGGCAATATTAACCAGACTGAATTTTGCTGCCCTAAGGATGGGAAGGAACCCTTAGGAAGGTATATATTTGCTGCTCCTGCTTTTACCAGGAATATTGTTTAGGGAGGTCCACTCCTCTCCCCCCGGTTGAGCTCTTCCTTGTGCATTTTCACACTTACCCATCTTGGCACACACACAGGGTGAAAAGTGGGGCCAGGGATGGTCTCTGCAGGTTTTCCTTATGTCACCCATGCCTAGAGAACACCTCTACCCCAAAATGGCCATTAAATATGAAGGATGGCACCTAATTTACTCCCAGCATAGTAAAGTAGCTCAGTGTTTATCCTGACAGCTCCAGCACAGCCTAGGCTGTGCATTGCCCTGTTTAATCCCAACTCCAAGACAAGATGCATCTCCAATAAAGTAGAGGCATCCCTCCAAGCATCATCCAATAAATCACAACAGCCTGGACTAATAAATGGTCCAGAGTGCCATTTATCCACTTAAGCAGAAACAGAGGAGGTATAATCATGCAAGCAGTTTTTTCCCTTCCCAGTGGTAGAAGAGGACCTCAATGAGCTCCAAGGAAACCTCTTCTTCCTCACCTGACTCTGGACAGCCTCCAGCACACCTAACAACCATGCAGTGCCAATTCTAACCACAGAAGCAGTTGAGACATGGGTTTTTTCCAGGTATTTGTTCCTGGGAAAAATGTTCCCTGAGCCTACCATTAAAGTGTTAATCATAAAGCTGCTGAGCCCTCTTCTCCAGGAGGTCACTTGCCCAAACACAGACAGTGTCAGCAGTCTCTGGCACTACCACAAGTTGTTTACCCAACAAGAAACAAATTTCATTGATTCAACCCAGTCACATGCTGAAACTCAGGAGCAGGAACTGAGATAGGTCCCTCAGGAGCAGCAGCTCTGCCAGGGAGCTGCAAACACATGGGAGCTTCACACAGGGGTTTGCCCTTCCCAGGGCAGGACTGATGAGTGCTGGTAGCACAAGGGTGACACTGAAGCAAGCACCAGAAGGATGCTTGATACATCCAGAATCACCTGTTTAATCTAAATTCCAATTCAGGAAAGGAAAAACTCATCCAGTATCCCCCACATTTTTTTTTCAGCCTTATTTGCCTTGAGAAGCTAAAAAATCCCATGTTAAACATGTTCAGGGGCTGAAAGTTATGATTAAAGCAACAGCACTGCAGAGGAGATATATATATATATATATATATAAAATACAGACACACACATATATATATATACATAAAAAGAGACACATCTTTTTTCCTATTACTTGTAATTTGGAGATAGAACAAACTTGGGGGTGGAACACTCGTTATCCCCTTTCCTCTGCATGTGTAGTTCTCATTAGGGCCAATTAGGATGATAATCACATCTGAAAGGAGGCTACAAGCCAACCCATGTGATCAAAGCAGAAGTAAACACAACTCTAGGGAGCTTAGGAAGCATATGGTTTCGTCTCCCAAATTCTCCAAGCTTGTATCTGGCTTGGTTCTACCTGAAAGATCAGTCCTGTCAACATTATTTGGGAGAGCATCCCACCTGGGAGGAGATGAGGTGGTACCATGGGTGTTCAAGGACCCACGAACCTGTAACAGGTCTCAGCATGCAGGAGGAGAGAAATTAATTGCTCTTTCCAGTGTTTTTCCATACCTAGCATAAAGCATTACAATTTCTACATTAGGAATCAATATGTTGCTCAGGGTGAAGTTAAAGAGAAAATCCATCTGAGTTCAGCGAAGACAGACCCTGCCTCAGCTCTCAAATGCCTTTTCCACCCTCCCTCCCTCCCTGGAGTAAAGTGGTGAGCACAATTTTAATGGGAAAGTCTGTATGAGCTTTCTGCACATTGGTGCTGCCTCTGTCACCCCCATCTCTAATATCTGCAATGCCTTCCCCATCCCAGCTACATCCCAGGTGACTCCATGCAATTACATTCCTAATTGTGCCACAGTGGTGTTCTCTGGGATGTTACACCGCTGTTTAATTTATAAATGTCAATTTGGAAGCACAATACAATGAGAAATTACCCGCATCAGACACAGAGCAGTTCCCACTTATGAATAGGTAAGAAGGCAACAAAAATAATTAAGTACTTAACAAAGAGAGAAGATGAGGGAATGCAGGCATCCCTTTAGTGCAACCCTTCCAAATTTTACACATGCTCAATTTTGAGCTGTTTAAATGGAAGGGCAGAGGTAGCCAAGTGCCAGGTTTAATATTGGACATGACATTGCACAGTCTGTGCCTGTTTGGGAACCTATTTCATATTTAAATCTCAATTAAACAGTAGGACTGCCTTGACATTTAAAAGCCCAAACAAAACACTTCAAGCACAGCTCTACAAAAAGCATCTGTAAAAGCATCTTCTTATTCCACTGACCTGCTCATTCTTTGCATACTGAATAGCATCTTCAGGATGAGAAAAAGAGAAAAAAGTGAATAAATTGAGATGTGTTGATTTTTACCACCATTCTCTTTGAATAGTCAGTCCAACTAAGCAAGAGTGCATTTGGTCCTTCTTGTACATCATCAGCAGAGCACCTGTGCAGAGATATCTGAGCTAGTTTTGAACTAGGAGAAAAAGTTCTTGTGCAGGAGGAAAAATCACCTCATACCAAGCTCTGAATCACCAACGATGATGCCTTCAGACTATCTTGTCCTTTTATATAGTTGATCCCAAGTGACATAAAACATGAGAAGAGGGCAGATGCCAGAAGCAGCAGCTAGGGAAATGGGAAAGGAGGAGCTGCATGGATCATCCTTGGTTCAGGCCATGGACACAAATAAAGAAGATTTTCCCATCCCAGTCTGCCACAGGCAAAGTCACAGCACCGGCTTCAGCCAGACCTGGGTCAAGGAGCCAGCTTTTCCTGGGCTGACACTGCTCCTCCTGCATCGACCCTGACACAACATGGAGAAGAATGTGAAGAGCACCAGGCATGAGGCAGATTGCTTCAGGTCCCAGCATTTTCTCTGACTCCAAGATTATGGATATTACTGTAGCATGGACAACCTTCCACTCCCCCCAGGCTGGGCTGACACACCCCACGCTGCCTGCACAGACCCACTGTGCCCCAGCAGGGGCTCCAGGGGAACATTAACAAACAACCCCACATTTAAACTTTCCTACTCTCTGCTTCTCAGTGGCATCACATCAAATATGCTGGTGGCTGCCAGCCCAGCTCTGCGTGCCCAGCTCGAGGCTCCTGATGCCACAGCCAGGCTTGGAAACAGCCCCTTGAGATGCTGTTGCTTGTCAGCCACAAAAATCTCAGCCTGGATTTCTCATCATTTAACTGCACAAGCATGACCATAAAGAAGTTCATACTCTGCAGGTTTCCAGCCCTTCTTTTTTTCACGTTTATCTCTAAATGCTACATGCACTGAGCAACTCTAAGGAGAATCTTTGCTTGAATGGAGATCACCCTGCACTCACCCTGCAAGGGGAGCACTGTGGTGCTTACACACACACAGCCACAAAATTTAAACTGTGCAGGAGAGATAAAATTTCAGTGCTTTCTCTTTTGTCTGCCTACTGTGGAAATTACAGATCCCCTCAACCACCTGTCTGTGTGGAGGAAGAGAAGACCCACCACGCTGGGTCAGAGCAAAGGGCAGCTCTAGTAAAATGCCAGCTTGTAGCAAATGCCTGTATGAAAAGCATAAAAGAAAGAGAAATATGGAGATATTCCTGATTCAGTCTCATGACCTCTCAGGATCAGCAATTCAGAGGCTTCCAGGGTGCAAAGGGTGCTCTGGGACCGTTGTGTGCCCACCCAAGCAATGGCCCCTTGCACACAGATGATACATTTTCTCATACACACAACTTGGCAGGGGTTTCCATGTCCTGCCAGCCCTCAGACAAGCAACACACTGCAGCTTTGCAGGGAAAAGCCAAAGAAGTGCCTCAGCTGGTGCCAGCTGCGTGCCATTGATGATAATGGACTTGTTCTGCTTTATACCAGCTGATGATCTCTCTCTTTTCCCTTTCTGCCTTCTCAACAGATTTTCTGGTGCTCAATATATAAAATATCCATCAAAAAGGTGGATCTGGTCCAGCAAGGGCTGTGACACTGGTTTATGTCTGTTACAGGAAGGTGTAAGAGCACTGCCATAGGGCTGTAACAGAGTACACCAGCCCTGTGAAAGATTTGTGTTAACTCTCATTACTTAAATATTGGCTTATTCCTTCAAGATGGGGCTTTCTATCCTTTGAAATCCCTTAGGTTGTTCTCATCCCTGCTAATGCCCGACATTATGCCAGGAGAAAAAGTGTGGGATATTCTGTAGCCCCTCTTCCCCCTGAGCACACTGTCAGTCACACTAGGAACACTGCTGCTCCATCCTGCTTTAAAGAAAGCACCTGCAATTATTCCTGTAAAAGCCAAGTTCATTTTGAATCGCTGATAACATCAGCAAGCTCAATTCCAGCTATGCTTTCTAACAAACCAGTGACCTTAGTGAAAGAGGAAGGGAAGATCTGAACTCATTTGGAGACACAACTCCAAATTTCTGTTTCCATCAGTTCATTACTCAAGATGACTTTAGCCCTTGTGTGCCTCCTGCCCCCATTTCCAAGTCCTGGAGTGGGTGCAAACCATGCCAGGGTCTTTCCCAAACCAAAGTGCTGATGGCATTCCTAACTGGCAGGAGGATTTCAGCAGCACCATCACCCCCACAGCGAGTCATTACCTTGGCTGAGCCCATTTCAAGTCCTTCCAGGTTGTGTTTGTGTGCAAGCTGTGCTAACATGCTCAGTGGAGAGCATGTCCTCCACTACAGAGTGAGCCACGGAAACACTGTCACAAAAAATCTGTTTTCTCATTTCCTTATGACCAGAAGCCAGCTCCAGTACCCAGCTCTGATGCAGAACATCAGCAGGAGAGCAATTAAGTATTTAGGGTGGGAAGCTCCAGCATCAGCCAAAAATATTGACAGGACTTACGGGATCAGCCAGTATCTGAGAGCCCTAAAAACCTTCCCTGGAGTGCAACACAACACAAAACCAAAGGGTTTTCCTCAAATCAAAGATTCAGAGCAAAGTTCCTACTTTTGTTAGCTGGTGGCTTCAAGTTCCCACATTGATCCATGCTTGGCAAGACGAGAGAAAAAGCTTCTTATTTTTTCCACCCTCTTTCTGTGTGTGATTAGAGACGGGCCCAGGAGACACAGATTTGCTGGTAAAAACCTCCCCTTTGATCAGTTTAGTAAATTCTGAGAATCTGCAGTTAAAACCTCTAAGTCCAGTACATCCCAATTAGAGATAATCCTAAAATATAAGGTTTGCATGAAGATGTGAGCTTTTTCTGGTGCCTGGAAGGAAAAAAGGGGGAGTTTCTTATTTTATTACCGATGCTTATCCTGTCATATTTCATACCAACAACAGAGGTCATGTGCTGTTTGCCCTTCCCTTATTTTATGAAGAAGAAAGTAGAAACGACACATTTAGAACAGAAAAGAAACCCAAGTAGAACATGGGTCAAATTAAGTTTGGTGCCTATTTTTCCCACAGGAAAATTTGCCAAGGAAAAATAAAAGTAAATCCAAGAGGCAAGTACAACATTCTAAATGATGAAATTTTTTTCCAGCTACTTTTCAAGGCATAATTTCATCATGCAAAATGAGAAAGAGAGATAATATGTCTCTCTTTGCTCCATAAGTCTGTCACTAAAGAAATTTCCAGCTGGTTTATTAATTTTCAGGCTCTCTGCCCTGATCTTTCTTCCTCCCTTTTATTACCTGTGTTGAGGCTGCAGTGCCACTCACTCACTGCCGAGCTGCAAAGTTGACTCACTACAGCTCCTTTTTTATTTCTCACTGATCTCATTGAATTATTGAAAAGGGTACTGTCAAGTTGAAAAGAATATATCTTCAAAAATAAAATAAATTTTCTTTCCTGAGTTCCAAATGGCACCTTAAACCATATATTTAAGGACAAAAAAAAAAAGTAAGAATTTGAAGGGGACTCATTTTCTTAACATTAATAATGCCCTTGGTTTTCTTTTTGTACATTTCAGTCCAGACAACCTAAGTTCACCATCAATTTCTAGACAACTTCAGTCTCTGCTTCTCCTATACTTGCAGTAATGATATTGCCAAGTGTCTTAAGTTTGTCCTCAGCCTTTGGGTACTTGTGGGCATTTTTTGTAAAGTCTGAGTTTGTAAAGACATGAGTAATGCTGTGGCTCAACTCTCATTTTTATTTTGTTTTATTTTGGTATCTGTTAGCCTTCGGGCTTACAGGGAACAGTTTGGCTGCATGGCTCAAGTACACCCTAAAGGCTCGAAACCAAGAACCCAACTGAAATTTTTATATCATCTCATTATTTTTAGAGAGATTTTTATGATTCCAGGAAGACTGTACGATTTCTTGGGTTTTTAACTCTAAGACTTGGCTTCTGTACAGTTTTAGATTTAGCATCTGAATTTCTTTTATGCTGCAGGTCCTTATAACTGACCTGTAAGTACAAAATGTCCAGAACTCAAAACCTGTTTCTTTTTCCTTCCCTTTTCACTTGGGGACCCAACATCTCCCTGGCTGATGGAAAACCAGAGCACTGCAGATGAAGGTGATGAAATCCCTCCACTCTTCTCTCCCTACTGACCACAACCTTCATCTAAGTGTGCCCATTACCAGAACCAGGTACCTTCTAGAAACACTACTATATTAAAAATAGGCAAAATCCACATTGTTTGTAGGGCCATAATTTCTCCAATATTAGACTGGTATAAAATGAGAAAAAACACAGTGTTGCTACTCAATCCTTAATCAATATTTGAAGAGTGTGCTGAAATTCTGGGCTTACAGAATAAAGGTGTGTTTGTCACAAACATTCAACACACTGGTGACAACAGTTAGAAAGATGCTGAGCATTAGCAAAAAGACATTCATAAAAGTTAACATGAATTGGTCAGGAATCTTTATATAAAACTCTTACAAGAAACTGTGCAGTTAAAATACAGAACCTGAGATGAATTGAAACAAAAAAAAAAAACCAAATACCTTATCCCCCACCCCCTGCCCCAGAGTCCACACATCTTTCCTTGTTAGAGATTCTTTTGGAACCTTGTTATAAAATCCAGCAGTGCATCATCTCTCCAACAAAGATTTTTCTCACAAGACTCTAGGAATAAAAAAAAAAGTACAGTTCAATCAGCCTACCTCTAGGGCATATTTACACAAAGGTTTTTATTGCCTTTCAACTTGATATATTGTTTTCAATACCCAACTGAAAAGTAAAGGTATTAAAATATACATTGCAGTGCAGTTTATTCCTGAAGAGCTCCACAGTGCATCCTGAGCAATGCCCATGAAGACACCCAATTGCTGCTTGTTCCAAACCTGACCCCAGCTATGTAACCAGGGCTAAAACTTCAGACATGCAGCACAGGAATCAATTTCTTCATTTTCACTGCAAACCTGGTGCAGGAGAGAACACTTCAAAAATCATTCAGTTTACTCTGATTTGAGAAAATTGGGGCCACACTCATTAAATCACTTTTGTGAGTTATGGGTATGTGATACGTATGAAGATGATTGCAGACAGAAAAGAAATAAACTGCACTGTTTCCAACAGGTGTGGGTTGAGTTCTGTGTTTCCCTGGGCCAGGCTACACATCACATCTTTTGAAAATTATTCATATACAGCAAAAGCCTTTCAAGATCTTACCTACTAATAGTAGGGGCTTTGAAGGCATAAAACTATTCTCTGAAAGATTTTAATTTCAAATTTTGATTAAAAAATCAAGTGAGAACTGACTGAATGAATCAGTGGGAACCTGAGGCCAGCTTTACCACGTTCACTTCCACAAGTGGAGACACAGCTCCACCAAAGCTGTCCCACAAAACTCAACAGAGGTTCTGCCATGGCAACACACCTTCAGTGGGCATTGCTCATACTTGGAGGGCTCACCCAAAAACAGAACTCAAGCACCTCAGGCCTCCTACAAACACACAGTTTCTCCATGAGATACTTAAAATCTCAACAGCACAACAAAAAGGATGAAGACACACGGTGAGGTTTTTTTTTCCAGGAGGTGGCTCACAGAGCAAACTCCAGATGTGACTGTTACTGAATTAAGATAATTAATCCCTGGAATGAATGTGATGTGATTTCTGGATGTGGGAGATGTCTGCTTCTCTCAATCATTAGGTAGCCACTGTCCAGAAAGGCCCCAGGAAATGCATCTATCCTCTTGGGTGCACAGACTAGATTGGCATGGACACAATCACCTTCCCCTCAAGAAGTGTAAAGGCTGCAAGGTCAAAACATCAGTTGAATTTGATTTTTCACACAGTTGCTGTATCTTGTTAATATATATGTCAATATGCACTAGGTTGACTTGATGCCATCATTGATTGCAATTACATGTTCCTAATCCAGACTTCAGCATAACACAAATTGTAGTATTTGTTAAAAAATGCCCTCTCAAGAATAAATGTACATCTCTTCTTGTGCTCTCTCCCTTCATAACCCTCCACAGCCTGTTGCCAGCTCTCATTATGTCTGGTCCTCTTGTTTTAACTGCACCCACTGTACAATAAGGATATTTCTAATTGGTTTTTCTGCAGAGCAGAACATGTAGTCACTCACAAATGACAAAGAAATACATGCAAACCCTAAACATTTTTAAAATGGGTAGGCATTCAAAATAAAATGATACTTTAGAGAATGACTGGCTATCAACTGGATAAATCCTGTCACTGTTCAAGTTAATAAAACAAATTTGTTGACAGGTGTTAGGCAATTTTTAGCAAAGTTACAAGGGTGTCACTATAGCTAATGTTATTAAAAGCTTTGATTAGTTATAAGAACAGACTCATAGGTCTAAATCAAAGCTGCTCACTGAAGCTGGGGAGATAATTGATGTTTACAATCAGAAAACAGCCTTTAACTCCAAGAAAACTCTGCATAAAGAAGAGGACACATACACTAGAAAGTAAGATAATATATATGACTTTTTATGTGTTCTGGTCTATCTTAAGCTGTCACCCCACCTGAGCAGAGATTTTGGTGTATGCTCAAGCTGCAAAGACATGGAAGGATTGCTGCTCACCCAGGTGACAGCAGCTGGTGTGAGCATGCAGTCCTGCCTTATTGCACTTGGGGCATAAATCACATCTGCTTTAATGCATTTACTCTGGATGAGGAACTGTGTTTTCTGGGTGCTGTGGCAGCAGAAATAACACAGCACATAATGACAGAAAACAATAACAATAAAGAAATACATATGAAATAGGCACCTCCTGAACCACTGGCAGCACAGAGGACACTGTGCAGCATTTAGATGAGGCTGATTCTCGTTGCTGTATTTATGAGTGAACATTATTTCTTCCTATGCAGATATTTGCATTTCCCCCCTTGGAAAACCTCCTTGAAACACAGAAACACAATCTCATTCCCCATCCTTCTTAGGAACAGCCCCTGCTGTGAGTGTGCACAGTGGCTAAAAACCCAAACCAGCCATGGGGCATGCCCTGGCCCAAGGCTGGTGCTCAGGGGGATTATCCTTGTTTAGCTCCTGACCCATCCTTCCCTGCCACACAGCCTGCACTCTGGAGCAAAGAAAGCAGACCCAGAAGCAAAGAAAGCAAAACCATAAAGAGGAAGAAGTTATGCTGGCTTGTATTCTCAGAAATGTGAATCCTCCAGTGGACCTGACAATCCCTCAAAGACCCAGTTCCCTGAGCACAGCCACTGTGCCCCTCCTATGGGGAGAGCTGCAAGACAGGACTCCACTGGAGTCTGGAAAAAAGAAACAGCTGGGCAAGAGTCTGGAGCACAAGTCCTGTGAGGAGCAGCTGGGGGAGCTGGATTGCTTATCCTGGAGGAAAGGAGGTTCAGGGGTGACCTTACTGATCCCTACAGCTCCCTGACAGGAGGTTGTAGCCAGGTGGGGGTCAGGCTCTGCTCCCAAGGGATCAGCCACGGGGCAAGGGGACATGGCCTCAAGCTGTGTCAGGGAAGGTTTAGGCTGAATATGAGGGAGAATTTGTTCACAGAAGTTCCAGACCTTGGAACAAGTTACCCAGGGAGGTGGTGGAGTGATTGTCCCTGGAGGTGTTTAAGGAAAGCCTGGACTCAGTGCCATGATCTGGTTGACAAGGTGGTGATCAGACCTGATGGTCTCAGAGGTCTGTTCCAACCTAATTGATTCTCTCATCCTGTGATGCAAAGCTCACAAAGGTACAACCCACGTGCTGGGTCAATGAGCTATACAGCCATACAACAGCTGAGGGATGAATTTGGCCTGAGTTAATTTTGTAAGCCATTTTAGAGTAAATAAGTTTCATTAAACCTCATGCGAAAAGCATTCAACCAAAGGCAAATTCACATCAGTGTACTTGCTAATCCTTAATTACATTATTCCCTTTTTTTCTGTAAAGATGCATTGCTCTCAAATACAGAGGGATAAACATGATGATGTAATATTAATTTGTAGTGAGTGATATAATTAGTTACTTCTCAGTAAATGCGAAAAGATTAGGAAAATCACATTGGTTTGTTCAGTTGGCAGGTGGAAACTATTGCTTCCTTTCACATCTCTGAAAAATTACAGCAGGTAGCACAGCTTCCTAAACCCATTTGCCTTGATTCAAATAGACAGATTAAATAATTAACCAGAATTAGAAATAACATCTAATATGTGCAGAGTAAGGAACTACAGGTGTTCACTGCAGGCTATGTCTGTTCTGATTTTAAGATGCCCATAATATCCAAAATCCAAATTCACATGTGAGAGTGTACATAGTGTAACCTGGGGAAATTTTCTGGGAGACATATCTCATAGATCAAAGAATCCTTGTCATTCCACCTCTGAAAAATGTTCAGCAAGCCCTCCACGTCTAATCCTTGTTTAGACAAATAAAGAGGTCAATTAACTTCTATGGCAAATTTTTGAATTCTTTTTGGAATCATTCTTAGTCTTCATCTCAGATATGTCTTGTTATGGCAGATCCTCCAAACAGGGCACAAGGTACAGGTAATATCCTCCTGCTCCTATTCTTACTTTTTCTTGCCTTAATTTCAGCAAGGTCTCAGGACCAGACCAAGACAAGGTTTACAAGCCCCTCACAGCACTGATAAGAGGCAACAACACCTTTCTGCTGTGAGTCTCAGACCTCTTTTGGCAGATGTAAAAATCAGTTTCCCTGCTGTCTTAATCCTTTGTCCCTTTATAGAGGCCTCCTACAGAGATGGCCACATTTCCTCCTGGAGATGATAACTTTGCCCTGTGGACATTCCCATCCTGAAGTGAATTCAGTGAACAACTGTGATATGGTGATGACTTCTCTAGTCACACAATGCTAAATGCAAATTGACATCCTACAAGAAGAATGCCAAGGAGACCAGTAATTTAGAAGAATTCAAAGCAATATACCAAAGGCAAAGGGAAAATAATGCATTTAAGTACTTGGTCAACCTGAAATACAGTTTATGCACTCTGTCTTCATCTCCAGTATTACACAACCTTAAAATTGAAAGGAAAATGCTGCTAGGAGCAGCTTTTGGAAAAAAAATTATCCTGTTGTTCTTCCATCCAGTGTACAGAATCAGTGCAATCAAACAATCAACTGTAAGTCCAGAAAAAATTTAAAGCCATCAGGATAAGAAGATGATTTCAGCAGATCACTCAAATAACAGCTTGTTAAATCAGTAGAACAGAGAAATATTTGTGCAGGACATTTACACTCTAAACTCCCTTTTTTTTTTTTTT
>WEIU01023096.1:655615-690915 GCA_013389925.1 Aegithalos caudatus
TTTTTCTTTTTTTTTTTTTTTTTTTTTCTTTTTCTTTTTCTTTTTCTTTTTCTTTTTCTTTTTCTTTTTCTTTTTCTTTTTCTTTTTCTTTTTCTTTTTCTTTTCCCTGTCAGACCAGGGCTCTGTTTCCTTCTTGAAAGCCACATCTCAGGGGTCATAGTCCCCCTCATTCAGGGCTCTTGCATCTGCCTGCCATGGCAAAGTTCTGGCTGTGGTTTTAGTGGTGTTTTTATTCCCATCAAACTTCCTCTTTAAAGGAATCACTTCCCATCACTGCAACATCTCAGTCCTGAAGGCAAAATTACATTAACCCTCATACAATGGCCCATGCCTGGGCTGGTTCCTCAGTCCTCCTCCTGAAGAAGGAAGTTCAGCCAGAGCCAAAAGCACTATCCCAAAAAAAAAAACCACATCCCACCAAGCCCTACAGTGAAAACACACAGGGCCAACTCCAGAGCTGCATCCAGCAGGGGATGTGATGGTCAGATGGGATGTCCTCCACACAGGACAGCTATTCAGAATGTATGCAGACATTCAGGTAAGCCAAGGGGGACCTGAGTCTTGCCTTGAGGTGACTGCTGCACAAAGAGTCTCCTCTGCAGCCCTGCAGCTGGGTAGGCACAGGCTGTGTGAGGAGCTGCAGGCAGGCTCAGTGACCAACCCTGTGTCTTACCTACAACACAATCAGGCCAAGCTAGTCACTATAAAGACATTTCAGGAGCATCTGAACCAGCCCTGATCCCACCACTGTGGTTCCAGGGTAGCCTAGAAGCTTGCAATGGATCTGATGATGAATATCTGGTAGTCAGGTACTGTAAATCCATCAGATTTACAGACAGAAAGCACAAACCTGTCCCCAGAGCAATCAGGCTCAAAATGTGCCGGTAGCTGAACGAAGGGAAACTCCACTGCACTCCATTAGCCAAATACGAGGTTAATAGGTAAGATTGTGTCTGAAGTCAAACATATTTTTAGGTCCCAACTGCTGATCCAACACTTAAAACATATCTGGGAAAATGGGAGTTTCAAAGAGCAGCCCAAATAAGGAATCAGAGCTCTCCTAGGTCCTGCTCAGGTCTCAGCTGCCTCAGACAGGAACAGCCTCACTCCCAGAGCCCAGGCACCCTCCATTGCAAGGCAAGTGGAATAAAACATACATGGCAAGAAAGGGAAATAAACTGCTGTGACAGTACATTCCAACAACTAGCACTGTCTTATGTTTTCCAGTATCAGTTTATATAAATATTGTATACATATTCAGATTTATAGACTTGTATAATACATGCTCTATTTCAGAACAGCCATTATCAGCAAAGCACTTATATAAAATACATATATGGAAGAAAAGGAAAGTCATTTCAAAAGAATACAGAACCACCTAGATATATAAAGCCCATGACTTCAGCCCTTGTGGATGGGCCCCTCTGGGAGAGGCAGGTGGTAAGAGATCTTCATCAGAGGTGAACCTGCTCCTCTGTATATACAAAACCCTCCAGCAGTCACTCCCCTCCCTGTCCTGGTACCTTGGGAGCTTTGTTGTGTGGGGCTGTTTGGCTACTCCAGACTCATTTCCTACAGTCTGTTCCAAAGTTCCCTTCTCACAGAGTATGTGGGATTGAAAGTGGATCCTTGAGCAATCCCCCTCCCCTTTACTCTCTCTGACCCTGAAGAAGGGAAAGCTGGCACTGCTGGCACTCTACATCCAGACAAGATCTGGCACAGCAATAAACCTCAGCAGCCACAGAGCTTTCTCTGGGTGACAAGATCTGAATGTTACTGGATCAAGTCAGTCTCAAGGATAACACCCAGAGGCTCCCACATCATTCCTGAATTATGTCTTGCTGGGAGAGAAGGACCAGATAGATAGATGCAAGTGGGCAGTTTAAAACTGCTAATGCTCAGGAGCAGGTTCTGTTCTCTGCAGCAGGTGCACGTGAGAGTATGAGGGTACCTCATCATTGTGAAATAGCAGGACTGGGGCTTAACCTCTCTTAAGGCTCAAGAGAGGTGTATTTTTTCCACATCATCCTGCTGATCTGCTGCTTCAGGACAGAAAGAGAGCAAACAGAAATTCTCAGTTACTCTATTGAACGTGGAAGAAACTTGAAATCCTAAGCCTTAAAGGCTCAAAAGTCAACCAGTGAACAGAGAGAATCCAAACAGTATTTATTTGCCCAAACTCTTGATTTTAAATTTTCTGATGAGTGTTCTGTGAACTAAAATTCATTGTTTCTTTTCTTTCTTTTTACTTCTTATGCAGAGAATCCTTAAAGCAGGAAGAGAGAGTTCCAAAGTTTGCACTCATTGACACTTTGCAGTGAAGCTGCACATACAGAATACGCATGAGAAGATACATTTAGAGGTGATTCTTACCCAGTATTCAAATCTATTTTAAAAGAACATGGAAAGATTCTTTCCTGGAAGTCTTTACCTGGAAAAATTCAATTTTTCTGGCATCAGCATGAAAAAATGCAAACTCTCAAAGCAGTCCATGCCGCAGCTCTCTCTAGTGCTGGCATGTACAGTTCTGCAATTCTGAAATTCTGCATTTAAAAATCACTGTTCACCCTAAAACACTCCCTGAACTATAGCACTTCTTGCTTAAAGTGCAACACAAACAGAACAGCAATGACTAAGTGGCAGAGATCCCAGAAACTTGATTTAACCTCTTTTATCACCTGAAGTGTCATCCTAATCTACATTTCACAAAAAAAACCTTTGACACCTTTGTTCAGCCACTGAGAGGAGTCAACACCAAAACAAAGGCCCCTGACCTGTGCATATAAACATATGAGATTCACATAGGAGCTGGCCTCAGGTAACTCTTCTGAGAGGATGCAGATAATAGGAAATAGATTAAGCACATGTGTGGATGGAAGAGGCTGCCCAGTGACCACAAAGGCAGAGCTACAGGGTAGCAGAACTCTGCAGCCCTCTTCCCAGAACTCCATTTGGAGATGGAGCCCAACTAGCAACTTGGGAGAAGGAATTGATGCTGGTCACAGTTCCTGATCTGCACACTTTTCGTTGGATTTATGAACCCCTTGAGTCTCTCATGCAAAATGCATAACTATTTGGTCTTGCTGCACTATAGTTGGCTCTATTTATGAGTGGACTTTGTCTTTCCTCACATCAATAACCAATCACATCATGAGTAGCTACTGGTTAAATCAATGCCACTCACATCAGCAGCTCCCTTGAAGGTGGATTCAGCTGACAGTCAGCCAAGCAAAGCTGGGAGTCTGTCCCTGCTCAAGTGCTTCATAGAGTACTACAAGCACTACAGAAAGAAATTGATAATTACAAAATGTGGCAGCTCCTGGGACACAGGGTGGTGGAAAGAAGCCTGGAACACCCACATTTTCATTTGCTTTTCCTATTCAATTACTTTGTGACTTAGTATTTGTTTTTCCACGTCCCGTCTATTTAGATTACAAACTCTGCAGGGTGGGGACTGTCTCTTACTACAAAGCTGAAGAAAGAAATAATGGCAAATAAAGTAGGATTCCAGGATGAAAAATAAAAACAAAGCAGATGACACCCTCAGCAAGGCTCTGCTCAGCTGCTGATGACTGACAGCATCACAAGATGAGATGGCAAGTTAAGAACCAGGTTTTTACTCTTTAAAGTCACACATTTCTGTGTCAACCATATCTTCCAAACAACTGACACTACAGAAACATTCCCCACAGAAACATAACAACTGCAAGATGAAAGTAATCTGCCTATGCATATGCTATGGATCTTTTATTCTTCTTTCCCTCTGCTTTCTCTGTTCAAATATTTGTTCATCAGACTTCAGTACCAAAGGATGAAAGCATGCCATTCTGCCCTTCTAAGATTTTATAGAACACTGCATTTATTTGCAATTATATTCTCCCAATAAAAATATGCTGCCTCAAAAAATCTTCTTCTAGTGAAATTTTATGTATTCTGGCTGGTTGTTTACTGCAGAATTGTTGTAATAGATAAATCATACTTGCAGCCTGACATTTACAATTTTCATAATACCACCAAAAAAATATACACTTTGTGCAGATGTGCATTCACAATCTGCTCATCTCTTTCCTCTGTATTTTGCAGCAAACAGAGGTTGATGAGGACAGCTGCTGTACAAGATCCTCAATACACTGATCTGGCATCTTGAATGACGGCACCTGAGCCTCAGATCCCAGGGAAATCTTTTATACTTCTTTACAAAAAACACACTTTTTTTTTTTATTATTGAACACCACCAAGATATCTGCAGTGCAAGCTTCAATCTAAAGATGTCTCCTGATCTACTATTAGTTCCCTATTAAAGATTCAGCCTCACTAAAAAGTGTAAATCACAGAATATTAAAGATGTTCTTTATAGTTTATCAGTCACTGAGGCTCTATGTACAACTCCATGCACCATCCAAACTGGGAAATACAAAGCAGTATTATCATTTCCAGATGGAAATGGGAAGAAAAGGGGAGAGGAGGGAATGACAGAGAGCTGGGAGCTATAGCAGTAAAGATACTTGCATTTCATATTTTGCAAAGTGGTGACTGCAACATTTCCATATTGTCTCTAATTTCCTTACTTCCAAATTTCCCTCATTTCTGTCTCAAATTTAAATAATAACCAACTTTTGAAAGTATACATTTCTAGCACTACTTATTTGTTCCACTTTCAGCATCCAATTCTTCTTCTTGGACCTTCTTACATGAGAGCTGTGTCTGCCTCTAGAAAAAAAGCATTTCTAATTGACTCTCTTTGTCCCTAAAAGCTTGCTTTGGCATTAAGAAAATCCAGATCTAAGCTATGAAAACCAAACAGGATAAAATATATTGTTCAGCTATATGGACTCTGTAGTGAATGTCTTCCCAGCCCAAGAAGAGACAAAAGGGTTAATCATGGCTCAAATCACACTGCTGACATAAATGTTCTCACCTGGGCTCTCCCGAAGCACTTTCCTATGGATCTGAAAGAATTTTGTAACAAAAATATGAGTTTTAGGTTCTCAGAAAATTTGAATCATTAAATTGAGGACATTTAAGATCAATTCTGGGAAGAGAATTCAGGGTTTACTGATGCTTCTTTAGGTCACACTGCCTTCCTTAAGTCACACTCCAAAAAGCAGAGTCACCCCTCAAAACCAAATTAATAAACTTTGTCATTACTTTGTTCCATGTTCATTATTTCTGGTAAAGGAAAGGACATTTTTCAGGGAAATCTCAGGGTTAATTTGTTACATGCATCATCTATGTCATGTTTTTTTTGGCAAACCATCAGTGAGCTCATTAATTTCTATATCTAACTTAGTTTCCGTTTCAAAGTACTATAAAACAGAAACAACCAGACACTCATGCCAAAAAGTAAACATTAAAGAGAATGAGACTATAAATGGTCCCTTTTAAAATTGATTCAGATACAACATAAAGCAAAAGGCCATCTTAAAACTAAATGTTCTTAAAATAAACAATGGAGATCTCCTTACCCTCTGCTTCAAGTATTTAAGCTAATGAGAGCTAGGAAATCAATGAGTGGATAGTGAATTGCTATCCAGCCAGGCTTCATACAGATTCTGGTAAACAAACACAAATCTAAAAATAAAAGTGATGGGGAAATCTTTTTTTCAGGAAATTGCACATTTCTAAGCAGGGAGGGGAGGGGAAGGACTGGGTGGAAAGAGATACTGTAAAAGACAAGTGATGAGGAAGAGATCACACTTGACATTTTTCCATCTATTGGAAAAGATGCTTAGATCAGTATCCAATTTAATAACTGAGACACATCACTCTCCAAGCTGAATCTATGGGCTTACATGCCTTTGGCTCACACCTGCACACTCACCTACAGGTGCTATTTAGGACTCCAGAGTGGGGAACACAATTCTCAAGAAGAGCCAATGTGGATACAACTTCCTGTGAGAGAAAAGTTCTAAATATCACTAATGTTTCTTGCTCTGAGACCTGCTTCAAATTCCCTTTTGCTTTATTTTGTATAACTGGTAGTTCCACTGAGAGGTTTCGTTGTTTTAGAGAGCAGCCTGCATATATAGTATTATAGAAGAAAATCTAGATTTTGTAGCAACACCTACTATCACTACTCTCAGTACTGCAAAATTTTTCACTAAGCTGAGAGTTTAGGCACCCCACAGTCGTGCCACACATTCATAACTTCACTTGTGCCAAAATAAAGTGCTGTTCTCCTGGGTTTGTGGCCATATTTCCCCAACAGATCAAAACCATTACGGCTGGAGTTGCCATATATTGCCATATGTAATACTCATCTGTGCATTTTGGTACTTTCAAAGACACAGAACAGATGATCCCACTGGAAAGCTGCAGCCACCCTCTTTCCCTCCAAACTACAGGGAATGTAGGAGGTTTACTGCTCCCAGTAAACTCCTTTGCCCAGCTTTGTACAGACCTCAGTGGCAGCACAATGACATCGAATAGAGCCCAGCCAAAGCATGAAGTTTTAATTTAGTTTGGAGAGAGATGGGATCTGATAAACTGCAGCAATGATTCCCATGCTTTTTATTCTCATCTTGGGAAAATCTTATATGCAATGGTCCATCTCCGGTAAAGATTTCTTGCATCAGGCCAGGGCATGAACTGGATGATGTGCTCGATGTGGAGCCAGTGAGAGGGCAGGAGCAGAGGCAAAATAGTCACAGGCTCACAATTGCTAAACAGGAAACCTGCTGGCCAATATTGTGCACACATTAGGTCTCTTCAGTGAAAAACATGAAAAGAAGTGTCCTGAATCTGCTAAACTACTTTCCATTGTGAGTTTTGACTGATACCCCAAACTGCAAACATAATTTACAGTCTTAGGTATCAAGTCTTACCCTTTCTGACACTACTGAATGCACATGACTTAGTTCACCACAGACACAGCCAAGCACACAACCGTGGATGAACATGGTTCATCCTGGCACTGCTGCCACAGAACAGGAAAGAACCACCAGACAGGTTTTTTTTAGCAACCAAAGTAGTGCTGTACTTAAAGCCCCAATTTCCACACCAGCACTTCAGGGGGTACCAGCTGGGCTAGCACAGCCTCTTCTGTGCCCTTCATATTCTCTGAACAGAAGAAACTTCTTGTCTATGTTTTATTTGATGGCAGAGATCAACTTCTGTCTGCAAACCCATTCACTGCTGACAGACATGCTGCAGTCTTTAACAAACTACAATTCTGCAGGCAATTTCAGAGAATCAGATAGAGAACAAAGAGGCTACCAAAGCAACCATAAAAATTCATATTGAGAAAACATTATAATGAATAATATTATAATGGCTCTAAATTCAGAATTGGTGTCTCCTCACCCCATAAAAAGTCCATTACTGTGTGCTTTTGTCTGAGATGTGAGGCATACAGTGTAACCCTTTCCATGATAAGATTAATAAAATAGTTTTCAGAAAACATCTGCTTCAAAACTGAGCATTTCTACATAGAATACTTTCTGGGAAAATGAAAAAGACTATTCTTACTTCTTTTAAGACAACTGTATTCTGTTGCAGACAAGTTACATAGACCTTAAAACAGTAGTGGCAGATTTTTTTTTCCAAATCAAAACAGCAATCCTGTGTAAGCAGACATATATTTTGCTCATGTATGAGAAGAACAGATGATTACTCAATGCCTAACTGCAGAGTAATGTATTTTAGAAAAAGGAATCAAGTGGTTTTACAAGGAGATAGAATTGACTAATCTCGAAATTCCTCGACAGACCACTTAGTGCTCTTGCAGACAGAGACTGGAAATTAAATAAGCTGATGCTGCTATTGCAAAGTTTTACTTCCAGCTTTTCTTTCTCATAGAAGTATATGTAATTAATTTGTACAAGCCCAGACACATCCCCCCTTGCAATGTTTCCCAAAAGGGTGAATTTGAATTGAGAAATTGTGAGAGACCCAAGATAAGCCACCAAGGAACACAAAACTCACTTAACCTTGGCTGACAGTCCAAAGGAGGTCCAATCCTCCAGCCATCCCTACAGTTGGACAATTTACCTGGCACAGTGCTCACTGCCAGCAAGTAGGAAACTGTCCAGACACGGTATTCCTTAAAAAAATTGTCAAGGAAACTAAATAGGAGGGATTACAAAGAAAAAAAAAAAAAAAAAAGATAACATGTTGGATTATTTTCAGGGCTGGATCCCAGTTTGGTTGCCTGATTTTTGTTTTGGCAGCTGCACATCCCGGGGATGCCTATTTAGGGACAGATTTTACTTAAAGCTTCCGCACTGTTGTGTATAGAAGAAACAGGAACAAAAACATGTCTCATGGACATGTACATTTTTAGCAACCCAGAGGAAGTGAACCACTTGGGCAGCTCCCAGGCTCATGTTGTTTGGTTTTGATTTCTTAGTTATGAACTCGAGTGGCTTTTCACACTGAGTGGATCTGGGAAGAAAACAGCTTCTCCAAGCACAATTCACCCAGATGAGGGATGCAGAGTTTCCACTCCCAGCAACTGCTTTGGAGATCAAAGCAGCAGCGAGTCAGAGGGAGCCCAAGTATTGTTTGCTTCATAGACTCTTACGTACAATTATGTAACGTCATTAAGAGGTGTAATTATGGAGCCCAACCATGCATTTTTGTTGTTGAAGCCAAAGTATGTTTAATGGTGTAATTACTTTTAAAAAAGAGCTCCCACAACTAATTACATCCACAGGGAGACAAGCAGGAAAAAGCTTCATATTGTAATATTAGGAATGAATTGTATGTCTGGTGGTTCTGCTCCTTATTCCAAGCACAGCAGTGTAAATACCACGGGCAGACCTCTCAGCTCCCTGTGCCTTCCACAGCACCAAGATTATCATGAACAACAAGCCCATGAACAGCAAAATCCTCTGAATAACAGCCAAGGCCAAGTGACCTTAATGCTGCACAGGAATGATCCCATTTCATCCCAAATGAATAGGGGTATGGCACTGTTGGGGTGTGCAGGCTGTCATCAGCCATCACAATGCCACAAAGAAGTTTATGGGTGACTGATGGGGTCTTCACCATGCCCCTTGTGCCTCCTACCTGTTCAACCCTCCTGTTGGCCAGGTAGCTGTCTGAGGTGGCCACCAACTGGCCACCAACCCCCCCAGGGAACAGTCACAGGATGCTCTTGGCTGGTCGAGGAGACCCACACCACAGACCACATTACCTGAATCCAGCTCCTGCCAAGCACCCACACAACGCTCCCATCACTTCTAAACCGACAACAGGAGGAACTGGCTGCAATCCACCTCTCTCTGCCAACCTTTCCCATCACACATCACTCATTAACTCAGGGCAGATGGGGATTTGGCCTTACCCTTTCCAGCCCTGTCAGTGAAACACTGGAAAATACAGATCTACCCAAAACATTGGTCAGAAGCCAAGGATGTATTACAGTATTCCTCAGATCCATTTGTCTTACTGCCTGAGGTGGAGTTCATTAACAGGGTCTGTGGCATCATAAAATTTATGGGCAACAGACTCACTCCATCCATCCCAAAGAGACAGGGAACAATTAACACTTCCCTATTCCTGATCCTAGTCCATTCTGCTTTTGGTTTGTTCTATTCCACTTTCCTTCTTTATCCTCATGTTACAGAAATAGCAGAGTACAACCAACATTTAACTTTTTTCCAGCCTGTAAGAGAGCAGAAACCCTTCCCAGGATGAACACTTGCTGTCCCCAGCTCCAGCCCCAGGCTCCAATGTTCAGCTCCAAAAGCAGAGATCTGCTGCAGCTATTAAAATGAAATCTGCTGGCTTATGCTTGGAAATGCATTTTACTTTGCTAGGATCATTCCAGCAAAGTTTATAAAATTGGGAATGTGTAATGCCTAGCAGAAAGCCTGAATGTTTTCCTAACAGAGCTTTGCTAGCCAGTGCCACATCTCACCCAAATTACTTCTGCAAGTTCCATTTAACATCTGCAGCCTCTGCTCCCTTCAGTGCTTCGCAGCTCAAAGAACCTCCTGCCCTTTAGTTTTGGGAAAAAATATTGAATTTGCCATGATCACACAAAAAAGGCTCTTCATTTTGGGGAAATCCAGAACAATTTCAGCTGAGCTGTCTGAGGAACAAATGGGTCTATGCAATTTGAGGAAAGCAGCTTGAAAAAATGAAGGTTATGAAAACCCAGAGCCTCTCAATTGATAAATTCAGATCAGTTTTGCTGAGTATCAGTTCTACTAGTAAGTAAGCTGAATATTGATTTCTTCTTTATTTCTTTTTGTTTTATCCTTTTTTTTTTTTTCTTCTCAATAGGAGCAAAGGATGATGCTCTTCAGGGCTACAGTGAATTAGGTGGTGAAAAGTGGAAAAATCCCCTGGGATAGGAAGAAGTCAGTCCAAAGGCATGACAGTGCTCCTTGCTGTGCTGGAGCTTCATTATGCTGATGCTAGGCAGCTGCCACAAGTGCAGGACAGCCCACGTGGGAGGACTGGACACACAGACTTGGAGGGAGCAGGGCAAGACTGAGTTTGGGATCCAAAAAGGAAAAGCAAAAAATGCAGGTGCAGTGGAAAAATGAAGAATATTGCAAAAATATTTCCCCCACAATCCTCCCTGCTGATGTTGATCATATGAAACGATACAAACTCAGTCTAGTGGTACATCTCTTTCTAATCCCAGATAAATTCTTTTTAGGTTGAACTGATGGGTGCCTACAGTACTTTGAAATTTTTATGCAAAGCAAGTTTCAAAACTCCAGAAACAAAACATCATGATAAATACTTTTGCTTTTTGAAAATGCAAGCTGTAAAGCTCCTCACAGCAAGTATGGAGCAGCAAAGGAAGATAATAAAAGCAGACATAAAGCTGGTAGACAAGAAAATATATGCCAAATATTTTAGAGAACTTGGCTGAGGACAACTGGATGGTTAAGCACCCAAATGAACTGGCTGCATTTTCAAAATGTGAAAATTCAGCTTGTGGATATTGATTTCCAGGCAAGCCTGGTTCACTTCATTCCCTAGGGCTTAGCTGCCTTTGAAGATCTTTAAGAGCCTGTCCAGAAAACATTTGCTTACTTCAGTGCTGTTTTAACCACGGGTTATTTCTTTACTCTGAGAGCAAATCAGCAATACACTGACTCCAAAGAGCTGCTCCAGCCTTCATTGAAAGCCTTTCCCATTTTGCCTGCAATATTGCTTTCCTGGGCACATTTTAACAAGCACACAGCAGGACACAGAAATGGCATCCTCCTATCAGCAAGGAGAAAACTTCCAATTTTGGTATAGAAAGCTCTGAACTTATTGAAAAAATAGGATTGATTTAGCTCACATCTCCCCTGCATGCCAAGATCTGAGGTCTCTTGACATCCAAAAGAACTGAAACAGGCAGGAGACGTGGGGAAGAAGCTGAATGGTCCTGGCAGGGTCAGAGATGGGTCTGGAATGCCCACGTGGCTCTGCTGATGGGGTGTCAATAGAAATGTGACACTGAGCAGCTGGTTTTTGTGCAGGATGGCAGCTGGAGGCCAGCTCTAGGGCTAGGGCTCCAGGAGCAGTGCTCAAAATAAGCCAGAAAATGCAACATCCTTCAGCCACCTGAAGTTATCAAGGAAGCAAAAACCACCAGAACTGGGCTTGATAAATAGCTGGTAAAATCCCATGACCTGTGCCCTCTCTGGAGTCAATGTCTGCTTCAGGTCACAGCAGGACTCCTCTACCTCTTCCCAGCCCATCCAGCCTCCAACCCCAAGGTCCTGCCCCACAGCAGGCATGGTGCCATGTTGTGAGTTGCTCATTCCTCAGCCCATCTGCGATTTCCATCTGCCTCTGAGACACCACATCTACCCTAATTCAGACACTACTTGGTCATACCATGAGCCCAGACCATCAGCACAAGGCGGGGGATTCAACTAGAGAAAAAATGCTATTCACCTCCTGGGCTTTGAATCTTCAGTGGGATTTGTTACTAGTCACAGAGTCATTTTGGTAAATCTGGAGGTCTCTAGTCTACCCCACCATGTAAAACACATCCAACTACATCCTGTGCTCAGGGCCATATCCAGCCAAATTTTGAACATTGCCAAGGTGAAGATGCTCCAGATGCTCTGGACAGCCTCCACCATCTGATGACATCCATGGTAAAAAATCTTTTCCTACATCTAACTGTAATTTCCCATTTTGCAGCTTGTGCCTGTTGCACCTTATGCTGTCACCACAAACCTCTGAGGAGAATTGATCTCCTTGTTCTTTACACCCTCCCATTAGGTGTTTGTAGAGAGCACAAAGGTCTTTCTTGAGTCACCTCCCCTCCAGGCTGAACAAAGCCTTCCCAGCTTCTGCTGGTGCACTCTGTGCTTCAGCCCCACAGCACCTGAGCAGTCCCTGAGTGAATCAATGTTTGAGGGGCACATTCATATCCATGGAGCCCAAAAATGGTGTTTTTCCTCTGGCAGTACTAAGGCACAGATGTACAGCCAGGATGAAGGACTTAGTGCCCGGGGAGGTACAGCTGAGCTGCAGTAACCAGCTGTGTGCTCGCTTCTCCCCTCACAGTGGGAAGTGAAACCAGACACATAAATCCTGAGGCCAACAAACAGCAAACAATGGAGAGTAACTAATGTAGAGGGCAGTATCCCCAGGAAAAAAGAAAACCTTGGAAAAATGCCTTAGAAAACTCTCTTCCCAGTGCCAAAAGCGAAAGGCTTATTGACATGCTCTCTATGCTGATTGTTACTAGAAAGTTCTCAGTTCTCTGTGTTATCATAGGTTGATTTTTTGGTGCAAGAATTTTAATATTATTAAATTAATTTTAATATAATTGTTGTCCCCCATTGGATTCTTCCCTCAGACCACACCTTAACTCCCCACCCACAGCAGGGTACATAAATAACCCTGTCTGACCCTAGACTTGCCCTTTGGCATTTTGCCTTTTGCCTCTTGTTACTGCCTTGATCCAGTTCACTCCAATACAATGGATGCCTTATTGTTTGTTATTTTTGTATTATTAAAATTACTTTTTGGACAATGGATTGAAGCTGTCTCTCTCTCCATTTAGTCACCATCAGACCAGAGTCTCAAGGAAACTCAGAGGGGTTTGATGGTCTGGGCTCAGACTCCAGGAAGTTTCAAATTAAACCACAGCAACACAGCCACTTGTGGTCACAAGCCAAAAACTGCAACTTTTTTTTTTTGTCCTAAACCAAACACAGCACTAGACCTCTTCAAAAAGGACCAATCTGGGCAAATCTTCCACCAAAAGCCTTTTTTTCTTTTCTGCAACCTTTGATTTTTTTAGCTATTGAAGTGAATTCTTTTTCTATCTCTACTCTGGGTTATATGGTTGGGTGGTGAATATTGAATTTCAGACCAAGAGAAGGGGATTATGTGCCAGGTAACTGTAAAAATACAATCAGATAAAATATTTCCTCTGCTCTGAAAGGAAGGCTTTGGAGGGAGTAACCTGTGGCTACAGAGACTTCACTCACTAAAATTCAGAGCAGCTGTAGCATCTCTTTAAAGCTGGTTCAGGCTTTCAGTGAAAGTTCACATGGCACACTGGGGATGTCAGGACTCACTGTACTGGGTGGACACAATGAAAACTGATGGTGGTGCTCTCCAGAAACTAATGCATCTTCATTTGCAGCACAAATGATACAGGGACATCATTATTTAATAATGATTAATATTAAATATTAATAAATATTTTATTAAATATAATTTTATTTTTACATTAAATATAAATAAATATTTTAAAGAGCATTATTAGCACCAAGTGATTGTTTGGAGATATCAGTTGTTTAAATACAGCAAGTGTGGCAGAGTAGTGGTTTGTTCATTTCAGGAGAAAAAAGAGTGAGACAACTGCACTATCCATCATGTAATTACAGCAGCAGGGCTGGGTTTTTTCTGGTGATAAAAAACTCTACAGTAACTCCAAAATGTGCTCAGCTGGTTTTTATTTATTACTGGCATCAGCACAATCTTTTTTAACGATTAAAAAAAAAATAAAAATGTGAGAGTATTTAACTTACTCTTTTATGTGTGACCATTAATGTGTCTGAACACTGGCTTCTTTTCTTTCTTCTTTTCATTATTTTATGTATAAGCATCTCTGAACATGCTGAATGGTGGCACTGAGAGCACATGGGGAGCTCCTGGTTTGAAAGTTATACCAAGGCAACAGAAGTCTTAATCTTATTCTTGAAAATGTTTCAAAAACAAAAGATAATATTCATTCTAAGAATAAATTTCACTTGATCTTGCCATACTCAGACATATGGCTCAGGTCCTTGATTCTGAGAGCATATATAAGCATCAGTCTAAGGCTGAAACCAGGACTTATTACATGTACAAAGCAGGAGAAATAGGTGCTTTATTTTTCATTTCACTGTTATTTTCTTTGGCTGTTTCCACAGGCCAAAGGGGATGGTTATTAACATCCAGTTTCTTTGCTAAAGGCATTCCACCCAGCCCTGATCTCCTCCAAAGCTACTATAAATGGATTTAATTCAGACTCTGATACTGAGCTTTGTGTAATGAGCCAAACATTTTAGTGGACAGAAGTTTTACAAAGTTCTGAGAGTGGCACACTGGCTCCCAGAGCAAGGCTGCCTTAAACAAGTGGAGCTATTCTCAAGCTGTGTTTCCATCCCCTTGCTCCCTATTCCACACTGGTCCAGTGATGGTGTAAATTGCTCTTTTCAGGAGTTCTGCCTTATGTCAGCCAGGAAAGTTTGGCTTTTTGGGGTTTTGTCTGAGCACCCTGTGTAATCTACAGAATTTTTTTTTTCCTTTGCCTGGGATTCCTTCAGTCCATTTCTTGTTTTGGTTTTCTTGATTTCCAAAGAAAAAAGAACCAGATGCTGCTTATTGTCCTCCTGTCATTTTCGATCTGTTGGAAATGACTGGTACAGGCCTAATCCACTGCTGATTTTCTATTTAAAAAACATGGATGTTCTCAGTTTGTACAACCCTCTAAGCAGGAGTAAATGTTACTCTCCTAACCCCATGTAAAAGACCCATCTCCATCTTGCCTATTGTAAAGCTATCAAGTTTCACTATATGCTGCTTTCTTTTTTACGAGATATGTCATCATCAAGTTGCACATAATTAATAAGCCCTGACCCTCAGTTAATAAGGAGTGAGAGTACACAGATTTATAGGTGGCTGGGTGTCTGCTCCACTGCTTCTGGCTTTGGCAATGTTTCCTTCTCCAAACTGCAATTCCTGTGACACAGCTCATAAACACCTGAGGCAAGGCTCCTTGTTGACCCACACTCTGCAAAATCACCAGTGCTCTGTGCCATTGCTTCTCCCCATTAAAGTCAATTTCTCATTATTTCATAAGTAACACAAAAATTAAACTGCATCTGAGGCAGCAGGGAAATCAATCTTCTCTAGAGAATCATTCCAGTTTAAAAATTCAATATATCTTTTATCCATTTAGGCACTATGTATATATTTTTTAAAAAAGGGTAGCAAGAATGCATTTAAAGAGAAGGCAGAAAAAATATATCCCAAATAGCCAGCATCTACACTGCAATAATATTCTTCTTTATACACTCAGACAAGTGTTTTTAGGAAGACAGATGATGTCTAAATGTTCTTTCTTGGTAATTTCTTGTGTGCTTTCAATTTTCTGCAGATAATTAATCATTGTAATAGGAGCATTTAGACTTTTAAACACACATTTTTTCACAAAAAAAAATCAGTCAGGCTGGTAATGTGATAACTTGTTCTCCAATTAATTAGATTTTCAGCGTGAGGTATTCTATGAAAGTACATCTATTCAGAGATGTGGTGTAACACCAAGCAGTCTTGTAGCTAATGTTGGGTCTTTGCAGATTTAAATGAGGCTTCCACATTTTGTCTCTGGTTCTCAAGCTAAAATATTCAACTTTGTACAGAAAACCCAGTATTCAGCCCTACATTCCCACACAAACACTGTCTATCAATGTGACTTGCTCCAGGAACACAAGTTTGACAATCCCAATCCATTTTAAAGGGTCGGGAGTGAAACAAAAGCAGTGTCTAACCTGATCAATGAGAGGCACAATATCAGACCCTATTCCTCTGCTTAATTTAAAAGTAGATTCTGGAATCCCTGAGGATTCTGATGGAGGGAGAGCTTCCAGCAAATCATGATCTGGCAACAGAACTGGGGTAATTCATTTATTTCCATCAAGAGAAGCAGTGATTTGAAGGACAACTCCCATGCCCTCAAAATAATGAATCATGAGCTGTAGCATTCTCTTTCACAGCTTCACACCCCTCAGAGCTGGAATCAAGAGTTACTTGTATGAGTAGCTCACATTTTTGCTGTGGTTCCATACTCTTCCCAAGTGGGATGCAATGGATTTGAGGGAAAAGACCAATATCCAGAAACACACCTGTTGCCTTAGATCCCTGAATATCCACAGCCAGTGGTGTGTGTAAATCTTTATCCACCAGCCCAGCACCAAAGCATCCCAAAGGATACAGGGATGTGTTTTATTGCCATTCTCAGAGGGGGCTGAGGTTGGCAGTGTCAGTGTCACTAAGACTGAGCAGTACCAGGGGCATCAAGCAGCAATGCCACAGGCTGGAGACCATTCCCAAAAGGCAGGGTGTGTGACCGTTTTCCCAACTTTTGCAGCACTTAAAGTTTCTTTCATGGAAACTTTACAGCTACAGAGGAACCCTTATCTTTCTGGCAAAGCCAGAACATTTTTTAAGAGCCTGCCTAGTGCAAGATGTGGGTATTTTCTCTCTTTTCACCTTGACAGCTGCACGCTGTCGCCCTCACTCCTATTCCATTTATCCCACTGGGAACTCTTTGATTAAGTAACTCTTGGATAAAAGTGGGAAATTAGTCATCATAAACACGTGGGCCCAGTGACGAACTCCAACTTTGAAACAGCAGAAGAGCTTTTGCTACAGTGCTAACACAGTGCTGAACTCCACAGCTCCTGACGAGATTGCTATTTTTTTGTAGGGTAAAAAGCTTTCAATCAGCAAGTAAGAGGTTTTCCCAGAAAAAGAGTTCCTGTTGATAAAGGCTGGAGAATTATTTTTGTCTTTCAAGATGTGTAGGACGAAAAAAATAATTCCCAGAGCCTGTGTCTACCATGATTTCTGAGCAGTGTTGCATTATGATGTGCATAGTCTGAGTGGTTTCAGCAAGAGCATTAAAGAGTCTGATCCTGATTGACCACTCAGCAGCAAGGGCCTGAATTCACAGATTTTCTGATGAAGCATCAAGGTCTGCAGAATTTGGAAGTTAAATTGGCCTCACCCCTTTCTAACCTCAGCATTCACCACACAGAACTGTTCTCTAGCTGGAATTGTGAGTTCTTACAGAAAGACTTTGCAGCTACTATCAGAGCACTTTGGAGATACTAATTCATTCCAGCTCAATGTGACTAGGAGACGTTGTGGTCCCTGTTCCACTGGTATGGAAATGGAAATCTCGAACAGTCATATTTTTTTGACATGGAAATGTAAGGAATCACTGCAAGAAACAGCAGTACTTTCTAGCACCCAGTCAGTGCCTTCAACCTTAATAAAAAAATGTCTGGTTTATATTATGAGGTTTTGTATGGCTTGTTTAAAGAAAGATTTAGGCTTTAAAGAAAGAAGATGAGGTTTGTTCTGATAACCCTCTTGCCTCTTTCATACCCTGGAGCTGCAGAACTATACCTTGATTTTGTACCCACACAATATGCAGAACTCCCAGTCACTCAGTTCTTGGCATTTTAATGCCAAAGCTGAAGAGCTTCTCCTGCCAACCAGAACTGCTGTGTTATTGTTATTAATCATCTGCACAGGCCACTGGTGTGCAAGAACGTCATCCTGGAAATGCTCCCTTTTCTCCATGGCTGACCTGTTGTAGAGAACTTCCAAAAGCAGAGCAGATTATGAGCTGAGTCTACTGTGCTGCCAATAACAGCCACGTGCCTGTGAGGCCACTGTCTCACATTCTCCTATTTACTGTAAATGGGTAACTGCAGAAGTGGAGAGCAGCTTCAGAGAGGAGGCTGCACTGAGGCTTCCACTTAAAGCAAGGGTTCAGCCTCTTGGTTGTTTAGTAATTTTATAATAAAACTCAAGAGATTTCATGGTTCCACTGTTAGTTGGAAATTGGTGCAATGTAGGAAATGAGGAAGGGCTTTGCTCCGACTGTTGATTTCTCTGCGTTTTCCATGAGTAGAACAATAATAATTGGTCCAGAATTTATGATGCCATGGCAAAAGCCTGTCTGCACTGCTCTGCAGGCAGGACACAGGAGAGAGAACCAACCCCATTATCCCCAAGAGGCAAGATCCTGTGCTGCCCTGCTGTGTGGCCAACAGCAGCAGAGCATCTTCCACGTGTCCCTCCGGTGAGTTTCCTGCAGCATGGACACCCGGCTGTTCCAAGCAGAGTCATGACCTCCAAATCACTGTACAAAGGCCACTGGCTTGGGATGGCTGCTGTCCCCTGCCAGCCCAGGGCACACCACAATGATTCCAGAGACAAAAGGTTCGATATCTCAACCCCAGGCTCGCTTCCACTCAGCCTTTGTCCCGTGGATGTGTCGATAAAACAAATGATCCACGCCCCAGTGGATCAGCACAAATGCACTATGCAAAGGAGCAGCTTGAAGCACGAAGAGCAAAATTTGCAGCTAAGGACACTAATGACTCAGTCTGGTTACTCTGAAAGCAGCTCTTGTGGGTGGTGAGGAATGGATGCAGGCACCGTAGAGCCTGGCAATGATGACAAATAACCCAGTATGCTTCAAGTGCTTGTGCTTGATATGAATAACAGAATTTTTGCATATTTTCCCATATTTTCTGGTTATTGTAGAGCAAAAGTCAGATGAGACCTGATGTTTATATTATTTTGTTACAGAAGCTAACTTTGTTTTTAAAAGTTGGCTCAAGTCACAGGGAGAGCAAACCTGTAACTGTAGCCTATATGTTTAGAGCTGCCATTTTTTGTGGACTCAAAAAATTACACACTGAAATTCTACTGGACAATCACTATACACTTTATAGAGACAGCTCCTGGCCTGAGGGATTTGCAGAGCAAAGAAATGCAAAGAGAGCAAAACAAATGAGACATCAGAAGGTCAGATGAATATGGAAAGATTAATGGAAGTGAAATGGGGGAATATAGCTAGCAGGAGACAGCTGTATGGGGGGAAGGTAGAGCTGCATCCCAGGGATTGCAGCCAGGTCAAGCAGATTTCAGTAAAAATTCTAGAATTTTTAGGAGGAGCAAAAGGTGGTATTCTGACAGACACTTTTCACTCTTCAGCTCTGTCCCCTAGCACATGCTTAAAATGAATCAGAGGTCTCCTTGGACATGAGAACCTTTTCCTCTCACCTTCCACTCATGCATCAGTATCCTGTAATGTTTGAGGGGCTGCACCAGCCCTGGCAAAGCTCTGGGATCTCAGTTTACCTGGGATCTGTATCAGGCAAGATATCCCCAGGCGATGGCACTGAGACAGCCTGTCCTGTCACATCCCTTGTGTGCAGCCTGGAGCCACCCAAGGCATCTTGGATGGGTCCTCCAGGGCAACCATTTATCACCATTTATCAACCATTTATACTGCAGCTCCTCAGAGGTGGCAGCTGTGTTCTCTACATAAAGCTTGCCCAGGAAAAATCACAGTTAGGCATCATTTTGTGATCCTTGGCTGTAAATTTACACTTTCCAAAGATGTTCATATCCTTCTGAAGACATAAAGGAAAGACAGCTGAAAATTGCTGTCTGCTGAGTGATTGCAGTCTGAAGATTCCTCCGAGTATAAAGGAAGGAAAATATTGTTCTCTTCAAGTTTATGGATCTCACCAACCCAGGGATGAGCTTCAGGGTCAGACAATTTCATGTTCCACAGATGAGTGCTCAGAAGCCCAAGAAGAAAATGACCCCAGTGCAAAAAAATAAATCCCAAAACGAACCACAAACACCTATTCAGCCAGTGCCAGGAGGGCTGTGCAGGCTCAGAGCACTCATGAGTTTAACTGCTGCAGTGGAGCAAGAGCTGGGTCCTGCCAAGTACTGGCAAAAACTTTCCCCTGGTATCCACTTGTACTGCCAGAGCTCAGAGCAGAGGTTTCCATTTCCACTCCCAGGGGATGTGAGGGTGAGATGGGACACAGAGCTGGGCCAAAGCAAGGAGCTGGCACACACAGTCCCTGCCCTGTAGACAGAGATTATTTTCTTTTCCAACTTATCTGTAAAATCTGTTATGTGGAGACCTCTTTTTTTGCAACTGCATTTTATATTAAAAATAGATGTCTCTGTGATCTTACAGTACTTGTTAGCAGTGGTTGTTAGCAGCCTGCAACATCTCACAAATAAGGTTTGATGGAATGGGTGGTGTCCCCAGCAGCCCAAACAGATGGACATATTAACATGGTCTAATCCAGCTCCTGTCCATCAGGGAGCCACCACCCACTTTGCAGCAGCCCTCTCCCACTCAGTGGGAATTTTACTTTTTTCTTTGAAAAGAAACACAGCTGGGCTATCAGTCTGGGTGTATACATCCCATGAAACAGCAAATGAGATATTTCAACAAAATTAAAAATTGCCCTGTGGGAAGTTTGTACCTCAGAGGGATGGAGGAAATGCAGCTCTGGGATATGAGGCCTTCCATCCTATACCACCCTTGTGACAGGGAGAGGCCCTGGGCAATTCTTGGAGGGTTGACTGCAAACTCACCCCATTACAGGTGGCTGAGCAGCCTGTGCAGCTCCTTGTACTGTGCTGGGTGTGAACAGCAGGAAGAGCAGGGGACTTGAACTTGGGAAGGCGGTTTAAACGAGGTAAAATTAACTTTGGACTGTAGATTGGGGATGAATCCACATCCTCCCTGGCATCCTGGAAGATGTAAGAGTTCCCCGGGAGAAGTGGTAGGATCCCTCTCACTTGAGTGAATTTTGACTGTTTTGGACAAAATGATGGAAGATATTTTGCAGGGAACAACCCTGTGGGTGGAAGGGATGATCTCATAGGTCTTTTCCATCAGTGATTTCCAGGTTTTTTGTGCCTCTGACATAAAACCCCGAAATAGCAACATCAGTCTAGGTCAAGATAACACTAAAAGCATGTGTTTAATTTTACATCTGGATAGGAGTAGATGTGCCACACAGCAGCTGTATGAGTCATTCCCAGACACTGTATACCACCCCCAGAGTGAGCCCTGGGATGAGGGCTTCTCTTGAGCTGACGGAAAACCAGAGCACGCAACACAATGATCACAGGTATAAATAAATACCAGCACTGATTCTGCACAACAACCAGGGAAACTCTTTGACAAAATTAGGGCTTAGCAAAGCCTTCAGGCTGTCCTGTTTTCCCTCTACAACTGTTTCTGACAGCTTTGGGAAGGCTGGGGTATGTAATGGGGTCTGAGCCCCAACCTCATGGACCTGAGCAGATCACCAGTTCCTACACCCAACATCGGTAGCTTAGGAAAGTTACAAACACACTAAGTCATGAGAAAAGTGCACACACATAACCTCACCTGTGTCAGCTCAATTACCTCTCCTCTCAGGCTAAGCCCATTTCCCAGCAGCTGGCCAGGTTAAGGAGACACCCAGAGCCCCTCCAAGAGCACGGCTGAGGAGAGGTGTCTTGTTGAAGCACAGCACCCTGACTATACAGCAAATCACTTACTTTGCTGCAGCTCACCGTATTTACCCACCAAACAGGCAACAGTTCAGGTTGAGTTTCAAGTTCCCATCTTGAAACGAGGGCAGTAATACTCATTTTTACCATGCACCAAAACTTAATGAAGACAAAAACGCTCCACAAAGTGTGGCTGCCACAAGAGGCAATCTGTGAATTGAGCATCAAAGGTCATTAACTAATCCCCTCCAAATGCACAAATAACTCTTGTTATGGTGAAAGAGCCACAGACACATCAAGGGAAAACCAGACCCCTCAGGGATCAGCAACCACTGTCTTACTGCAGTCTTGTGGCTCATACAAATGGCAAATATGAGAGGAGGTTGAGGCAGATCAAAGTCAGTCTTTGAGTGCAGCACTGAGAAAGCCAGAGAAAGCTCACTGAATTTTCTTAGATGTCGCACAAATGCTGCCCTGAACGTATACAAAAGAGAAAAATGTTTATTGGAATCATTAATCCACATAAAACATGATAAAAATGCACTTTTACCATCTGGCTTCAGTTGGTGTGTTTATTAGCAGGGGATTTGAGGCAGCGCCAGCACTGCCCACTCCTGTGATTCCTGGTCCTTTTCCAAACACCCTGGCTCCCAGAGCGAGCCTTCCAGCAAAGCTTTCTAAGCAGGGTGGGGGAAAGTGGGATGGCATGCACCTTTCTTTTTTCAAGCTCCTGCTTCTCTCTGAAAAAAAAGAAAATTCAAGCACAGAAATCTAAGTTCCATAAGCTAGAAATTTAATTTCATTTACAGAAATATAGATTTTTAAAAACTTTTTTCTTTTAGATCTTGTAGTTTTGGAGGCATGAGTTCTGAATATTGATGATTGCCATAAAAGAACACAATGAGTCCCAGGTAAAACATTTGCTTCTGTTTTGTTGTTTTTTTTTTTTTTCTTTTCTTGATAGAAAGGAGCCTTACCAGCAAAATCTTTCTCAGTGGTACAAAGAATTCTTTTCTCTTATGAGATTCTGATGGAGTTGGCTTCCAATTTTAGAACACCAGTGCATACTAATTTAGAGTATGAACAAACTAAGGAGTAAAATGTACTAAGAGTTGACTTCACAAAAAAAAAAAAAAAAAAAGGTTGTTTTGCACTCATTTCTATGGATAGGATGCAATTGATACAGCTGGTTTTAGAATTAAATCAATAGGCATCTCCGTGTAGAACCCAAGGCACTCCAAGTTTTTGGGCTGGTTCCTAGGCTTAATAGGGCTCACAGCTGAGTTCCAGTTCTAGTCCATCCTTTATCATTGCATCTAAAGATGATCCCACCTCCCACAGACAGAGGTGGACTCACCACCATAGAGAGACGTGCTCATTTTCCTATCAGCTCCTTTGGATTCCAACAGCCCACACACACAACATTGGATTTCCACCTAATGCTGACTCACTGTTTGACTTCTTTGCAACCCCAGAGGCTCAGCAGTAAAGCTCCCTGTTCCATAAAGTGGGAGAAGCCGGCACCCCCAGCACCCATGGCAGATGAGGGGGCACCCAAGGAGACCCGACACAGATCCATCAGCTTTGCCCTGGGCTGTCAATCCCCGACATGAGGCTCCTGCCTCTGAGTCATCCCTGTGCTGTGCACACAACAGTACAGGCTGATGCCAATTTATATAACTGCAAACCCATCAAGTTTAGTCACCCTCTCCTTGTGGCATAACCCCCACACAACACAAACCCTGCTGTGTGCTCCAGAAAATCAATGTGGCTTGGGAAGTCAGGGCTGGGGTGTAGCTCAGCCCATCCCAGGCACAAGGGCAGCACACGGAATTATTTTCACTGGGGATGAGAGGGTTAAGTTCAGAAATTGACTCCAAACCCGTTCCCGCATTCCCCAGATTGTTTTGAGGATTGAGAGGAAAACAAGTATTCCTCAGAATTCTCTCACTGTTTTCTAAATGACCTCTGCTAGAGATCTTAATCTGGTTTTTAATAGGTTCAGCTAAGAAATCTCAGGGGGCCTAGGCCAAGTTGGAGCTGGAGCTAAAACCTACCTCAGATGACTGCCAGAGTGCTCTCTGGAGATTCTCCTCCCTTTGGAAATACTGCTGCCTTTTCACTAATGAAATACATCCAACTCCAGAGACCTAAGCTTATGAACCACTATTCAGGTGAAGGTCTGCCAGATGTGTCATTGTGATTCAGCAAGGGCAAGAGTCAGCAGCACCAAATACAGAGGGATGGAGACTCCAGGACTTTCTGTGTGTCCGTCTCCCACCACAAACTCCAAAGCTGGGGAATTTAGCTGAAAGCTCAGGCTTGGCAAGAGAAAATTTGTGTTGCACAGAACAGCATAGCTGAATTTCTGTTTCTAAAAAGGGCAGAAAATAATTTTCTTCCAAGATTACTAACACTTTCTCTACTGAAAGCACATTTAAAGCTTCTGGTTTAGCACGAATCTCCTCAGCTCCATGGGGAATGGGAGTGCTACACTGGCTGGCACCAGTCTCTTCTGTCTTGAGGAAACCAAGTTCGTGTCATTAAATTTTGGCTGACTAAACTGTGAAAGAAAGAAAGGAAAGGAAGGAAAGGAAGGAAAGGAAAGGAAGGAAAGGAAGGAAAGGAAGGAAGTTGCTGTTGCTCTGCTAACATATGAAAGAGTGTGCAGGGCTGTTCCTGCAGCGGGAGCGTGACTGCCCGTGCTGCCGAACTGCTGGAACAGTCCCTGGCGAGGTTTTGGCTGCACCGTCCAGCNCCTTGTCCTCCCAAAGAAAGAAAGAAAGAAAGAAAGAAAGAAAGAGTTTTACATTTCTTGCCACAACCTAGAGATAAGCAGGATAATGCCTGTGACAGACAAACAGACAAAGCAACTCTTGTACATTGTCTGGGATGAGTGTAGTCATCAGATACAATTCTAGATAGTCTGATCACATTTCCAATTCTGTCCCTCTGCCTGAAGTTCCTGTGTAGTCTTAAGAGGATATCAATTACTTAAATAGTTCCCTACTCACTGCACCTCGACCAGAGGCATCATTTCATTTTACAGTCTGGGCACCAAGGCATAAAGAAACATAGATTTGCTGTATCGCCCACAGGATTTCAGAGTGTAAATCCTATGGATTTATGTTGTTGCTTCCAGCTCAAATCTTCAGTTCCTTGAGACCTTTCCTCACTCTGTCCAAATGAATTCATGGTGGGGCCATTACCAGCTTGCTAAGTCAACCAAAAACTGGGCCTGAAATGTAACGGCAGAACTGCCTCCAAAAATGAAGTTAGATGAGTAAGAAGCATCCACAATGGAAGACTGTATAAATAGATACTGTGATACATTTCTGTCTGGAGGGTGACAATCCTTCCCCAAGGTCAGGACAGGCTCAGGAGATGAAGGGTTACACTGATGTATGCCTGAATTTGGGGCCGTTTTGGGCTCTCCATAGAGCCAGGGTGGGATGGCCTCTGCAAATAGGGTGGGAGCTTTCCCTAGGAACAGCTCCAGGGATGAGCAGAGGACATCACCCCCATGCTGGAAAGCAAACCAGCCTCCATCTCCCTGCCAGAGCCAAACACACGTCCTAGATTCAATGCACGCTGCAATCTTCAAACTCTCATCCATACAACTGCTCCCCAAAATAGAGACACCGTGACGCATCCTGGAGAGCAGGACCTGGTGTGATTTCCATCGTGGGATGAGAAGCACCCACCACAGTGCTCATCCAGCACAGCTCACACACTGACTCACAGAGGCTACATGGGGCAAGGCATGACAGAGCATCGCTGTTCTGGGGTGTAGAGAGGTCCATGCAGGAGCCAGCAGCAGCACACAGGGAATACCCTCTGCACTCATAGGAGCTGTATTTTTGTCTGCATTTCTCAGGGCAGCTCAGAGAAGCCAAAAAAACCTGAAGGTTCCCATGAGAGAAGAGATGCCAGAGCAAACCTCATCTGGGAAAGTTGTGGAGTTTGCTTATGTAACAACCTGATCCTAAGGTAAGGCAGAAAGAAATTCCATGCTTGCATGACTCACTAGTTTATTATGAGCAAGCTGACTTTTACAGAAAGGCTTCCACTGAAAACCAGAGAGCTGACAAAGGTCTACAGGCAGCCAGATACCACAGACCTGAACTCCAAGGTCAGCCACACCATGCAGGTTACAGGGAGTTAGGAGGCTCCTGTGCCCTCAGTGGGGATGTGAACATCCAGTTTGGACTCCTACAGACACTAAGGTTATCCCCAACCTCAGCATTTCAGCCCTCACAGGGAGTGAAGGTTGCCAATAAAAATTACTGCAAACTGAGAAAAAAAGAAGGTAAAAACAACAGGGGAAGCCAAGGGAAAATGCTGAGTTTCCTGGAGGCTTTCCACCCCTGCCTGTTTGGCCTGGTGGACTCCAAGTCCTTTGCTCAAACACAAGGGCAGACAAGTGGGAAATGAAATGCCTCTTGCCTGAAAACACATTTCAGAGCACTGTAACACCGAACACAACGCAGGCACACCACACCTCTTCTTTCTCTCTTGCAGTGGTTGGCCAAGGAACTCTCCAAGCTGACCCCAACACCACACCAGCAATGTCCAGGAGTGCTGCACTTCTGCTTGATGCAAAAAGCAACCCCTGAGGCCATCCACCAGCTGAACAGCCACCAACCAAAGGGGTCTCTTCCATCATTTGGTCTTGGCCATCCTTAAATCCCACCCCTGCCCCAGCCATTGCACAACCCTTCACAACACAGCCTCCTGTTTCTTCCCAGCATGGTTGCTTAGCTGCACCAGAGCCCATGACCCTCTCCTGGATGTTTGCTATCAACACACTCTATTAAGAGCTTTCTCATCAGGAAATTGCTTTCCTATCTGCATTAAAATTAGTTTTGGGGGTGGGCAGACTTCTCATGGCTTCAGCATTAGGCAGGATTCATATGTTTGCTTTCCAGACTTGAATAAGCATCAAAATAGTTTGCTTTAGGAGCCTCTAGAACACCCAGTACCAGACAAATACAAAAATCCTGATTTATTAAGGAATCAGCTAATGCCCCTTTACTACACAACCACATACATGATATATATGCCCTGCATATATATCTCCTAGTGTGAGAGTGAATGGTCCTAAATTTCCACCATACTGGCTTCTTCAAATGTAGAATTATCTCCACAATACACCCTCCTGCTTTACCCCAGTCAGCTCCACACAAGGACTCTGAGAACCCCTCCCCACGAACTTCTTCCTCACTCTATCCTTTCCACACACTATCTCAAAATAACCTGGAGCATTTACCTCCACACTATCCACACCCCACACCCTGCCCTTTTATATTGACAAATAGGGCTCTTTGCACAGCCCTACTCCAACCAGCTCCATCCTCATTTCCTTTCTGTCCCTTAGGGAAATACGGGCAGCAGTGTTTTAATTTGCATAAGATCATGAGTGTAAAGTAAAACTGATGAGAAGGCAAATTATGCTGCAATGCATCAACAGCTGCCATCATCTCATAGCTGTCAGATTCCTGACAAATTTGATGGCCTTTTACAATGGGGTTACAGCATTGTTGGAAAAGAGAAAAGCAACAGACATCATCTACCTGGATTTGCACAAAGCATTTTACATTGTTCTGCAGAACTTCAGCAGGTTTGCTGATGACACTGAGCTCTGTGCTGTGTTCAACACACCAGAGGGAAAGGACCTTCCAGAGGGACAGACTTGGGAGCTGGGCCTGTGTGAACCTCATGAAACTCCACAAGGCCAGGTGCAAGGTCCTGCAGCTGGGTCAGTGCAATCCCAAGCACCAGCACAGACTGGATGGAGAATGGATCAAGAGCAGCTCTGTGGAAAAGGACTTGGGAGTGTTGGTGAATGAACAGCTCAGCATGGCCCACCACTGTGCTCTCACAGCTCAGAAAGTCAAAGTGTGCTGAGCTGCACCAAAAGCAGTGTGGACAGCAGTCAAGGGAGGTGATTCTGCCCCTCTGCTCTCATGAGATCCCACCTGAGTACTCACATTCAGCACTGGCATCCCCAGCATGGGAAGGACATGGACTATCTGCCAAGTGCAAAAAATACATTTTTTTAGCTGGATTACCTTCTTTTCTCTCTTACTTCCAGCTGGATACTTTCAGATGGATTAAAATCACTGTACATTAATCCAACCACCTGCCAGTTTCAACATAGACTTCATCTGCCTTCTCCTTTCACTTTGTGGCTGAAGACCCAGCTCTGTGAAGCTGGGTCTCATCACATAAGGAGCTGCTCCATTTCAGTAATTTTAGTTGCTTTTCTCTGGATCTTCTCTTCTCTGTCCTGAATATGCATTGCCCTGGCACAGGTACACCTACAGCAGTAATACATCACCACACACCTCCCTGACCACACACAGGGGGTTTGCTTTGAATGCCACTGCACAATGAACACATGATCCCAAATAGCTGCCAACCATGACTCCAAGATCTCTCCCACAAGATACAGCTCCCAGTTCTGGAGTTTAGCATCATGAAGGCATGGTTTAATTTTCCCTTGATGGATTACAGTACATTTATCTACGCTGGAGCTTGTATGCCCCGTTTTTGACACTCAGTCATTTTTATGAGGTCTGTCTGGAGTTCCTCACCATCCCTGTGGCATCTCACTACCCAAAGGAGCTTGGCTTCATAAGAAAATCCAATTTTCTCTTTACACTTGACCTGACAGATTCTACAGACTTCCCCATTCTCTTCATTTGAACAAGATTTCTATTTCTCAGAGGTCAGTCATCTCCTCTGATACGCTGCTTAATTTTCCTACTGATTCTGCTGGTGGTTTAGGGGACAACTGTTTTGTTTTTTTTTAGCTTCTAAGACACTGTTATTAACAGCCTCCGGAATCCATGCAGGTTTCTTCCATTTTTGACCTGCACCCTCATATTTACCTTATTCCTCTCTTGAAACTAAATACCCACATACAGATACGTGCCTTGTTGTTTCCTGCTCTGATGTTAAAACCAATTGTATTGTACTTGCTACCAGTGAGCTCTGCCACTAATTCCTCCTGGTCCTGGCACCACTTCAGGCTAAATCCAAAATAGCATCTTTTCTTGCAGGATTTAGGATTAATTGTTCTAGGAAGCAACTATGTACTTACTCCACTGAAAACTTTCTTGCTACATCTCATCCTGATGAGGCACTGACCCATTCTATGTATGGACATTTGAATCTCCTTCTATTAATACCTGTCCTAAATTTTCAGCTTCTTTAATCTCACTTAATATTTCCTGGGGGGGGAAGGAGGGGGTGTTCCTGTAGTACAATCCTACTACTACATTTATTATTAGAGTTGGAATTTCCACCCACAAGGATACCACAGCACTTCTCTTTTCCCATGACACTTCTACGCTGCTGCATTTTGTATTATCCTTCCCTTGTACTGCCACTCCTCCCCCGATACATCCTACCACAGTGCTCCTATAAATCTGGTATCTTGGCAACACCCCATCCCTCTAATTACTTGCTCTCCCCCAGGTCCCCAGGGTACCTATGCTGGGTTTGGCTGGGGTAGAGTTAATTTTCTTCACTGTGGCAGGTATGGGGTTGTATTTCGGATTTATGCTGAGCACAGTGATGATAATATAGAGATTTTTTAATTTATTGCTGATCAGGGCTTACACAGAGCCAAGGCCTTTTCTGCTTTTTACACTGCTGCACTGGCAAGAAAGTTGTGGGTGTATGGGAAGCTGGGAGGAGACACGGCCAGGACAATGATATTCCAGACCATATGGCATCATGTTCAGTACATAAAGCTGGAGGGAAGAAGTAGGAAAAAGAAGGGACATTTGGAGTGACAGTGCTTGCCTTCCCAAGTAACCATCAGGTGTGATGGGGCCCTGCTGTCCTGGAGATGGGCCCTGAACTCCTGTCTACCCTTGGGAAGCAGTGAATTAATTCCTTGTTTTTGGTTTGCTTGCGTGGGCAATTTTTGCTTTCCCTATTAAACTGTCTTTATCTCAACCCATGACTTTTCCAGCTTTTACCTTTCCAACTCTGTCCCTGATCTCACTGGTGTGGGAGTGAGCCAGGGCCTGTGTGGTCCTTGGTTTCTGGCTGGAGTTAACCCATGACACTGCCACACCATGGTTGTCAGTTGTCACCAAGCCCTTTGCTTGCCCTGTATTTTCAGGCTTCCATCTCTGGGTGGGAGCACTGGTGTGTTTTGTCTTCACCCCAGCACCTCAGAGTGTGCACATCACTCAACTGCTCTTGCAGATGTTACTTCATCTCTTTAGCAACCACTGTAGTTAGATACAGAACCAAAGTCCCAAGGCTTAGATCTGGATTCATATTAGACACAACAAAACAGCTCCACTGCCTGATTCAAAGCCAGTCTGGATTCATATTCAAACTTCCCTAAAGGTCAGGCAAATCTGAAACCATTACTGCTACCAAATCCACCTATCCACGAAAAAAGATTATTTAGAGCAGGTGTATTAGTCTACATTTTCTGGATTTTTACAGCTATCAAATGCAGTATAAGGCATCTGTAAGCTCTGTACTTAATGCTTATCAATTCTACATCACTTCCACGTTTTTTTCTATTGTCTTTCAAGGATGAAAGTTAAAAGTGGGCCTGATATGATTAAAATTAGCTATAGGACTTGTAGTAAGATGCATTCAGATACAATTTGAAGAGACTACATAGAATACACAGAACAGCTGAACTGTCAGTGGATACACTTCATCTGGGTCTCAGAGCCAGAGAGCAGAGCCCTGGCTTTGCTCTAAGTTTATAGAGTTGTAAAATACAGCATAGTTATAGGAAAATACAGCATAGTTATATACCTGCTTGCTGAGTTGGATGGTAGGGGAAACTTATCAACAGTCTCCCAATTTCAACCCATAAGCACAGCTTAAAGTCTCTCCTTGAAGGTCTTGTCTTTGCAATCAACTTCAGCAGTGTTAAGTGGGTAGCAGGACTGGAAGTTACTGTGGCAACAGAGACCAAAACCAGAGACTGCAGGTAGTGGTTTGCTCACCCATGACAATTTTCTGCAGCATCTTCCTGGTGCCTGAGTTCCTCCTTATAGGAATGAAACCTCTCTGACAGGCACCCCTGACTTCTTCATTAGAAAAAATAAACAGAGAAAAAACCCAAACAAAACCAAAATCATCATTAGCCATTCAGAAAATCCAGTAGGCTTAAGGGTGAATGAATTAGAGCATCCCAATTTTTCCCAAGATGCTCTTCCAAAAGGCACGTTGTGATGGTTAATGTAAAAGGAAAACATGACTGAAGGGAAATCATCCAAAAGTCTGAGCATTGTTGACAGACCCTTTAAGAGAACTGCAGTAACACAGGAGCTACAAGACTTATATCATCCAAACTGTCAGCACCTCTCCTCCTCACAATATTTTTGTCACCCACCACATAATCCATTTGGACTTAAACCCTCATGATACAAGGCTTGCTTGGTTTTTTTCTGACAGAGTCCTTGGATATCAGAAGAGCAAGTTCTTCTAATTCAGCTCCAACAAGTAGCTCTACAAAGCATGTGTCAGAATGTAAAAAAACACCCTTTCAAACTATGAAGAAATCTCTCTGTTTCCTGAAGTGCACCTGCAACTAAAATGTCCACTGCAATCCCAACGAGACAAGGAGAGAGGCTCAGATAAAGAATCCTGGAGTGCTCCAGGGAGAAAAACAACAACCTGACTACATAAGTCGCCAGCAAGTGACAGACCTCAACAGACAAGTCATTAAGGTCCCCAGTGACTGTCTCTGCCTATTAGTATAAGCTGCATTAAGGGGAGCAGAGCTGTAGGGAAGTCACAGAGATTAACTAAAAATAGTCAAAGAGCCAGGGAGGCACACTCCTGCTCTAAACTCGTTATGAAACTTAAAATAAAACCACCCCCAATGACTGGGCGACCCATGTGTGAAGCAGTCCAGCAGTTCCCTGTTACTACAGAGGGTGAGCTCTGGTAAACACACCGTGGCTTTCACATGCCATGGGCTTCAGGGCTGGAGGGGGCCAGCTGGGGGAAAGACTCTTGTCTCATCCAGCCCAACATATACAAAGGAAAATCTGTTTATTTAGAGAACCATTCATTGGTTTCAGTGGGGAGGGAGGTTAAAGCGTTATTTGTGATTCTCTAAAACCACTTGATTTTAATTCACTGCCTAATCCTCAGGAGGCATGTAAACCAGACATTTTTTTACATCGAAATAAAAGGAGCCATTCAATTACATTCAGGCTGTGTTGAAAACAAATTGGAACGGTACGAATGAGCAAAGACTGCCAAATAAAGGAAATCTCTTCCAAGTGCAAAGCTACCAGTTAAACACAGCCCAGAGAGCAGCTAAGGCCCACTCTTACAGGTGCCTCCCCTTGTTCTCCACGTGCCATGCACCTGAAAAATACATCAGTGTTGTGCATGGATTACAGTATGTTCAATGAGTATAAACACATTGTATTTGCAGTAAAAACAGGGAGATCACATCCAAGCCCAACACAGGGATCAGCTAACAGCATCTGCTGGATTAAAATTCATCAGACCAAATATAAAGCAAGAGATAATTAAATATATGTACAAAATGATAGTACTCTATGATATTGCTGGGCATTTAGACAGATAACAAGACTAAGCAGAGTTACAGATAATGATTAAACATCTTTTGAATGCATTTTAAAGGTCACATTCAGGGTTGATGCCAAGCTTTGAAGCATAAGAAATCAAAAAGGGCCAGCAAAAAGGTGTGATGGGGAAAGATCATACCCTGTACAACTGCTTCTGGTGAAGGACACTGCCAACAACAAGGGAAGAGGAGAGACAATGCAGTGGCAATAGAATTTATATATCAATAGCAGCAAAAATCATTAGGAAATTAAATGCACGGTCACATCCTCAACTTCCCCCCATCTCACTTGCTCATGCATCCACATATAACTTTCTTCCTACTACAGCTACAAGCAAAACTTCATACTTTATCACCTCTTAAAACCTATTTGATCTGTGTGTAAAGGGGGAAATTCAGGAGGATGGCAGCAGGGAAAAAATTTCTCTTGCCACAGACCACAGCTACTGCCCCTCTGGAAGCTCAGACTGCTGCCTCCACTGCTGCAGTCAGAAGGTGTCACCACAAGCCAGGGGCCACATGCTGGCTTTCTGCATGGATGACAGCTTTGCCCATTCCTTCTGTTTGGTCTTTATCACCCTGGGTAGGATACACATGGATCTCGTCAAGGAGAACTTGACAATGCAGGGTATCTTATCAACAGGCAGAGCTCAGCATGGACAAAGGGAGGGTAGGAAAACAAGAACAGGAACTGGGAATAAGCTCCCAGACTCTTCATTTCTCCATGTGGCCCTGCACACTGGCACTGCATGCTGGGGAGGGATGGCTCTCTTCTAGTTACCCTGGAAAACAAGAAACCTGGACTCACAAACAAGGGTTTGGGTATCCCAAAACTGGAACCTTCCCTGCAATAGGTTTTACTCTGCAGATTTCACTCACTCCATCTGGCAACACAACACTGTTGTGGCTTCCAGCCAAACTCTGCTCTCCCTTACACCACTGTAAAAATTAAAATAATAAACTCCATTAAAGTCAATAAGCCACAGTGAGATCAGATGCCTGTGTTTCAGAAATGAGCCAGTTATGCCTGTGCAACCCAGAGTAGAACTGTCCCTCATTCAGCAGTAAGTTTGGTGGTGCACAAACCCGATCCCAGTGTTTCCCAGCCAACTCTAAATTCAACAACCCCATTATTATCTCCTTGGTCATTTCAACCCAATCAGAAAAGCAGCCACACGGAACAGCTGAGACCCCAACATGTGCCTCGAAAACTGAGCAGAGACTTTTATGCTCATAAAATCCCTTCCAAATCAAATGGGAGATTAAAATTCCTTGGGAACCCATGCAGGCCTGGAACTTTAAAAGTGTAAGGGCAAACCCTCTTAGCTGGTATTTCTGTACTACTGACAAAAAGGACTTTCCACCAGGATTTACAGATAGTTATATTAATTTGAATTATTCCCTCAACATAAAACTCCTGTGCTGACATTTTTGTCTGCATGCCACAAAAATAGGAAAAGATTACACAGAGAAATTGTATTCTTAATATGTGGTTTCCAAAACATGCCAAATCCCTAAAACTGAGGTCAAATTACATAGGCGAGGATGAGGTTTTCAGATAAACATAGCCACATGCTCTAAGCAACACCAGGAAAGAAAATACAATGATGTCATGGTCCCAGCTCTGGTTCCTACATTCCCTCTCATCTCCTCCGTCTCTGCCCTGAATTAGCCCACCCTCCAGTTATCCTGGTAGGAAACTATGGGCAGCAGACAGCCCTCAGTCATGCGAGAAGTCCTTTTTCCACTGGGAACTTTTGTGCTTTTATTTTTAGCTCTCACGAGCCTCACGTTGACCCTCAGGCATGGTCTCTTCCCCAGGGAGGTTTTGGGGTAGCCCTGGGAGGATCCAAGTGCTGCTGACCTCTGGCAGGGAAGGATTAACCCTCACACTGGGCAGGTTTGGGAGATGGTTGTGCAAAGCCTGGGTGTGCTGAGTGAAGGAAACATCACTGAATGGGAAGTAAGAGCTCTCAAGCTCCCACAGCATCCCAAAGTCCTTCTTGCTTCTTTCTAGGTTGGATTGGGCTTGGAGCAACCTGGTCTAGTGGAAGTGTCCCTGCCCACAGCAGGGTGCTGATGATGATCTTTAAGATCATTTCTAACCCAAACCATTCAGTGATTCTGTGTTAGCTGAGGGTGGCACAAACCACAGAGGTCAGAGACTCACCTCACTGTGGTCACACATGCAACAGGAGATGGAGCAGCCATGCAAGAACAGCTGGTCTTTGCCAACTCCTCAGGACAGGAGATCATCCCTGTAACACATCTGTATTCCTGTTGCTTCAGGTAACTTCTGTAGTCACCCCATGGTGCAAGAAGACAGAGGACACCTCTCAGCCAGCACTTGGATGAATGTGTCTTTCAGACTCAAACCCAAAAAACCATAAGGGAGTGGGTATGACATGAAAAAGCAGCTCTTTGAACACCCAGGCTGAAAGAGCAGAGTAGTGCATTAGCTGAAGACATGGGCAAAGGCCAAACTCCAGCTCCTGCAGTTACATGGTAAAGAGGAACCCTGACCAAATTCACTGATCATGGCTTCAGTTTCAGGTTATTTCCCTCCTCTGATTCCCTGCAGAGATCTTCCTTTCTGTCTGGAAATTTTGTCTCAGTGCAAGAAGAGAGAGCTGGCAATTTGTGCAAGAATTTTGGGACACACAAAACCTCAGAAGTCCTGGTCAGAATGGACTCCATGCATGCATCTCACATACATCCATAAAAAAAACCAACACAACATTGTACAATATCATCCAGCACATGAAACTCCAGCTTCAGACGTGTAGTAAATCCATCATGTCCCAGGTGCAGTGGATATTCTTGACACAGCAGACACAGCATGTGCACACATGTCCCAAATTGAAATAGCAGTGCTTTAACTTATTATATTTGGTGTGTTCCAGGGAGAGGACAGAGGAGTTCTGAGCCGGAGTCATCTCTCTTCATTTACTTGGTTGAAAAGTGAATTTTTATTTCTATCATTGCTTCCCCTTTTGCAGAACATGTCATTCTAGGATCATTGAAAATATGGGGACAGTCTATATCACAGCTTCTTAACTCATACTCAATAGAATAGATTATTTTAAATAAGGATTTTATAGTGAAAAGCATGTGAATCCACCTAATTTCTCCTCTTTCCTAGCTGGCTACTAAAAAAAAAATGCAAAGACAATTTACTTTTTTTTTTTTT
>WEIU01023096.1:690936-711120 GCA_013389925.1 Aegithalos caudatus
TTTTTTTTTTTTTTTTTTTTTACAAAGCAATCAATTTAATCTGCTTAAAAGAAAAGATTAATTAAACTGAGCCTGGAGCCAGATCCAGATGAACCATATCTGACTTCTCAGCACAGGCACCTGAGCAAAGTTGTCCTGGGGTCAGGCGTCACAGCTGCTCCCAGAGCTGTGGCCAGTGCACAAAGCCTTCACTCTGAGTAGATAATTCAGATAATTCAATCCCCACTGCTGCCAGCCAGGTTGGAAATCAAAACCTTGGGAAGCCAGCACACTTGTGGCTGTCTGCAGCCAAGCAAGGCCATTGCCCTTCCAGGGGCTGCCTCCTGCTCCAGGGGAACCACATGGCAAAGCAGGGCTGAGTGCTGGCCCCTGACCCACAGCAGCTCAGCACAGCTGTGAGGGGAAGAAATGCAAAGTATGGCAAGAGGCAAGCACTGAGGGATAGTGAAAATCCCTCAGTTAGTGTTTTCATAAAGATTGACACGCAGGAGATACCCCTTGATCCCGTCCTCCTCCCACGCTGCTCAAGAACTTCAGGAGACTCAGGAGCAGGCTGGGTTCTGCAACCTCCAATCCCATCATCTCTGCAAGAACAGTTTGTGTCTTCAAGTCTGTCTCATTAAATGTTGCAGAAGCTTCAGCAGATTCACTCCACCGTGTCTTCTTTGAGCTTTGCCATTGCAAATTCCCCAGGATACCCACTCTGACATTTGCATGGTGTGAGCTTCCCAGAGTCAAAACAGATTTTCCTACTCAGACTGGAGAGCAGAAGATATGGAAAGTGCTCACCAGTTACTGCTGAATCTGGCAAACAACTTCCTTTCTTTGTTTCAGCTACTACTGCTTAAAGACAGACACATCTGAGCTGTTGCTTCTTCCCAGCCCCACATTGCAGGAATTAAACCTCCCCCCTGGGGGTGGCAACTTTGGACTATGGAGAGAAGGAGCCTTGGATCCACAACCACAACCTCTGCTACAGAGTTCAAATGCTGTGCAATGGCAAAACTTCTCCTCTACTCTTTCAGAATTATTATTATTTTCTTGTTCAAAGAGCAGGTTGAGCAGTAAAGTGACAGCTTTCCCTCGGCTGGGGCACAGTGCATCCTCACGGCGTTCCGCAGGCAGACGAGGTCTCCCAGCTGTGCCCACGCCAGCTGGACACTGGCCAGCCCTCAACTGGAAACCATCTAACAACACACTCAGAGCTTGCACAGCCCTGGAAAGGAGGATGCTGATCAGTGCTTCTCACTTTTCTGTAATCCAAGAATGGTGAAGCTTCTTTCTATTTCCTTTTAATTATTTTCTTTTTTCTCTTCTTCCTCTTTTCCCTTTTTCCCCCTCTTTCCCTCCCCCCTCCCCTTTTCAGGGCTTTTAAAATTATTATTTTCTCTTCACCTTTTTTCAGGTCACAAAACCATTTTATGCAGTGATTTTCCTTTAAAACCACCTAGAAAGCATTTAGAACTCAGCCCATCCAGCTACAACTGACACTTGCCCTGCTCTCCTAATCCCCTCCAATTTTATTTGGCTAGATTTGAGGGATTTGAGCTTTGGTTTTCCAATTCTTGTGTGTTCTCACCCTCTGGCTCCCAACCCCACACAGCATAACACTTGTGCAGTGAGGCTTTATGCAGAAAAGAACAGTAACAAAATTCAAAGCCAACAAGGCACCTGGTGACCAAAACCAGCCATTGCTCCTGTGCTTGACCATTGCTTCTCTCACTGCACAGGCAGGAAGATTTTGCCAGCTGGAGGAAGGTTCAGAAAAAACGGGGCTGAGGCATGCCCAGCTATGGAGCTGGAGTTTCCATTTCCCACCCACCTCCAGTGCTGCCAACAACCCACATTTCCCTAAAGAACCACCCATCCAAAGTCGTGCAGGGCCAGCTGAGTCTCTGATCTTGCTGGTTTTACCATCTGAAGGCAGAAAACAGGCTCTTCCATCGCCCACATACACAGAAGCATTAAAAATTCCTGGTTTTTGAGTAATGACCCAGAAGTAATTCCAAGCAGAGCGGCCACACTGATGTGAAATTGCAGGATTCAAACCACCTTTCAGTGTAAATACCAACTGAGATAAAGAGTGGGCAAGTGCTTTAAAAGCTTATGATCAGTATCCATACAAAAAAAAAAAGTGCAAAGAGTAATGATGACAGCCCTTTTCAAGCAAAGGTAGTTAATGTTTAATTACTCTGGATGCTGCTTTTGCAGACCCAGTGGATCACACGCGTTTCAGGTTACAAACCCAGTATGAAATTCTCACAACAGAGCCCGTGGTACAAGTGGGGATGTGTTTTACTATCTTTTTGCAGGAGCTCCTTTTTAAACTACGAATATTAAAAGAATGTCTTATTTGTGCCAAAACCAGGGAAAACAATGCCACCACCACCTCAGAAGGCTGACAAAGCTTGTCTTCACTTTCCAAAGATAATTTAAAATTTGGCAAATGGAGCCACAAGTTGAGAGAATAAAATTAAACCCAAACAAAATAATTTTGACTTTTGATGACATTCTTTAACAGATACTACGTGCAGTAAAGGGACTGGACCCAACCAAGAAAGAAGAAGCTGCTCTATCCAAACCATCCCTGGGACCCCCATTCTACAGACTGATAAAACAAATTACAGTGAATTCCTAAATTTGGCAAATGCACCCAACACATGTAGGGGCAGTGAATTCCACCCAGCCTCTTCATTGCCTCTAAAGGAACCAGTAATTCTTGGGGAATAGCAGTACTCTCACAATCTCTGCAGATCCTGCAATGCACAAGGTGAAGGGATAATGAGTCTTTTCTTTTATTCCCTCAGGATTTTGAAAGACTGACAAGTTTTATACCGTCCACATAAATAAAGCACAGCCTCAGAGGAGAACAAGCCCAAATTACATGCAAGAAATTGGTTTTGTTCAAGGCCCAAATTATTGTATTGGGCTATTCTTTCTGCTACAGTCCTCTTCCCAGAAAGACTAAAGCTATCCAGAATAAAAAAACAACACAATTCCTTTGCCTGTGATGGAGAAAGTTACTCTTCTGAGCACTCAGAGCTTATTTTAAAGGTTTGCTTGAATAAATAGGAACCTATTAATATATTGAGTTTTCTTACTGCATTTTAAAGGGCATTTCATAAAGGCTGGTGTTCCCTTATTGCGGTTTTTATGGAAAGGAGAAAAATATTTATGGTGCACCAACAGTGTGCTGAGCAAAATAGCTTTTTCCCTCTCACCCTGCCAAGATTTTCCTGCAAGGATGTTTCCCAAAGTGGCTTAGCAGGGCTCTAACTGGTGCTGGTTGTGGTGGTGCTGGGTGGGTGCAGGGCACCAGGGCCAGGACCTCACCCCCTGCAGCTGCTTCTGTCCAAACTGGGCTGCCCCATTCCAGGTGGTGACTTCTGTTGGCATCAGTGTCCCAGCAGGGCTGAGGTCTGACCCACAGCTCCCACCCCACTCAGCTGCAGTGGGAAGAGAGGGACAAAAAAAAACAACAAAGGCATTTTTGGCTGCTGTGATGAGCTCTGGGTGGGATTAGCAAACCTGGTCCCCTGCATTAGGTAGAAATGTACTGAAATACAGAGGGCAGTCACTCAGGAGAACCCTTCTTAGTCACCTTTCAGCAGTCCATACCTAATAAAAAAAAAGACATTAAAGGACTAATATTTTGGCTCCTGCTGAAATCCCTTTGACTTCACACCTCTAATAAGACTTTAGAGTGAACACATGGCACTATGAATGAGCAAAGTAATCACATACTAAACAGGGTGAAGCTTTAATAAATGTTATAGTGAACTATGAATTTCCCTAAGTCACTAAGGAGTATTCACTTCAAGAAAATCTCTACAGATGTGCAGTCACTGCAAACTTTGTTAGCAGAAGTGTCTTGAAGAAGTATAAAGCTCTGTTAATAAAATCTGAATGGAAATATCCAGATATTGGGATCCTAATTCATGAAGATGCCAATGGTTTTCTAACACATTTTTTGAGAACCCACATGGTTTCTTGAGTACAGCTGCTCTCTTACCCACAGCCCAGCTGAGCATCCTTTCCCCTTAGGGCTTAGAGCAACCACAGGTTGAACAGTGAGGCTTGCAGCTATTCACCTTCCCTGCAAGTTTATGAGACATTTGATGGGACATCCATCATCTATCCTGGTTCATCAAACTGGAAAAAGACAGAGTGTTTTACCTTCCAACTATATAACTTTGCATAATAAAACTGTTTAGACTTGGAGATTTTTCTGATGAATGCCAAATGCTCTACAGCAGCAGCCTTCACCAGCAGATCTAAATCACACAGCTTAAATGAAAGCCTGCTTGCCAATTTATGCATGAACTTTCCTTTTTTCCAGAATCAGAGAAAAATCCTGAATGCACTGAGCCTACAAAAAGGCTTTTTAAAACAGTACTGCTGCAGTGCCTAGAAACACAACTTTATTCCTCTTCCATCTCACAGGTACAATTTTTACCTCCAAGAAGACATGGAAATGAAGACATTGCTACAATTGCTTTCATTGGTTTTTTGAAGGTGTTTCAAAAAGCTTTATCACTTCAGTAGCCACTCACTGTGCTGGCTTTAGCTACTGAACTGATTTTCAAGAGGCACAAACACTGTGTGACATTAAAAAATATAATTAGCAGATAACACAGAGCTAATGCTACAGATGTGTCTTCAAGGCAAGACCACACTGTCTTATCATTGGAGGGCTCTTCAGGGCAGCACAAATCCTTATCCTGCTCTGCAAATCCCATTCTGCTGGCAGCATGATGCTAAAAGGCCTGCTGTTTTCTGGCTCCCACTTATAACATGGACTGCACAGGGAGGGGGGAAACTGCCTCACAGCTTTCTTACAGGTGTCTCCCTAATGTCCATCCACTGATGAACCTATACTACAAAACCCATCACTGGCTGGTGCTGAGTGCTCAGAGAGATTTCTGGAAGGTCTTTCTGCCTTGCTGGGGTTCCCAGCACACTAAAAGACAGGAATAGTTTCAGAAAACAAAATGCATTTCAGTTGGGTTTACTCTCTCATCCCATTTCTAGTGTTTTTGGGGTGGGGCTGTCCATCTCTTTTTGGAGTGGCACTTTTAGGAAAGGGATCAGATTCTGGCTTTGTGTTCCCCACAAAACATCATCTGCCAAACACGAGCATTGCAGCTCAGTTCCCAACATATTTGGATACAAGAGGGGAGATTCTTACCACATTACCATGACAAAAACAACACCTTGCACAGTACATTCTGAACATCTCACATAGCAAGCTTTAATGAGTTAGATCTCAAAGTGAGTTACAAAGTAGGTCGGGAACTGTTTGACAGATGGGGAAACCAGGACAGTGAGGTGCTGCAACTTCTCCAAGGTCACAAAAAAAATCAGTGCCACAGTCAGAAACAAACCCCGAGTCTCCCAAATTGTTATCTAGTGCTTTTCAACCCAATACCACCATTAGTCCACATTAGTCTCTACCATTAGTCCACATCATCCTTAAAGCCCATGACTTTAAAGTCTGACTCCTGAGTGTGTACCAGCATGGGAGCACCAGTCCTAAAGACATCAGCAGTGGAAGACCAGCAACAGCACTGGGTCAAAGAAAGTCACTGGCAAAGTCAAAAGAGAACCTGTACTTTTGCCATTACTTTCATGTGAGCTCTAATAAACATGCACAGCCATGAAGGGTCTCTGTAATTGTTTTCACCCAAATTCTGCCCATGTGAAGCAAAGGCTACTCCAGCTCAAGGGCAATCCAGCCCTGCTGGGACACAAGTATTTCAGAGTGGTGACCCACTTGGACTGAACCACTGAGCACAGCTCTCCTTGTTTTCAATGGTATTTGGAGGACTCATTTCTCTGCATGACCCTGCTTCTCCCTGTCAGCACTGCATGTGTGAGGTGGGGAGAGGTAAAGAGGTCATAAGCATCTCAAAATTGGATGAATGCTGTCTCATTGACATCAAAGGCCAACTCTCACTACTTTTACTGGGAGCAGAGCTAGGCCACAACAGATAAATCCTGACCTATATAATTTCTGATGCTTGCCTGCACTTGTCATGAGCAGAGACAGGGAATGCCAGGAAATGGAACTTCTATTGCATTTCACAGTTCAGAAACAGACACAGCAACTGCAATAAAATCCACCATAAATACTGATTCTACCTACTAGGAGGGACAGAGTGGGATATGGAGATCTAAAACCATATTTACAACAGGCTACTCAGAATCAGAATTTTGTTCTGGACTCTCAGGAGAGAGCACATATTTTCATAGTTTACACCCTCAGCAGATTCCTCATCTAGTGGATATCCAATATTGTTTCTGCCACCAAAATTTTCACATCAGAACATATGTTAAAGGCTTACAAGAAGACCATCAACCTTACAGATGCAGTAAGTGATGTGTTAACATCACTTACATTGACTATTAGAAAGTTTTATGTAAAGGCTTCAGGAAGATCTAGAAGTGTATTCCACACCCCTCCATGATCAATGGGGAGACAAATATAAAGCCAAAGATTCTTTTCCTCCCAGTCTGCAACTTTTGATGTATTTGCAGACACACAAACAATACATTAAGAGAGCCCAACGTGGACAGAGGACCCAATTTTTGTCTGAAATATGCTTTTTGCAATAAACTATTAATCTAGATTTTAAATTATGTAGCTATTAGGTTGTCCAATGCTCAAATGCTGCTCTCATTTATTTAAAAAAAAAAAATGGACATAATACCTTGCTGACACTGTGTAATTTGTCCTTATAGACCATGATGCTCACAAGTATTCAGCAAGAGCCACAGCAGAAACAGATGCCAGCAGATGGTATTATCCTGAACAAAATCAATTAAGGACACTTACAATATGTCAAAAGTGCAGCTACAAAAACAAAGTGTAGACCTGTACATCTGTTTCTTAATGAAGCCATGAGTATTTGACAGTTAGCCAACAAACCATAATCTAAACACTCCAGCAACACCAATAATAGATAAGAAAATACCAGACATATTCGGATTCTTCAACAGCCACCACAAAATACAAGATGTTGAGCAGAAGCTGAATAACCAGATACTGGAAGTCCATATGTCATGCATTAACATAGCTAAAATATAAGCATACGAGTTTTTAATATCACAGATTTTGTAAGGACGTGATTTGCTCAAAATTCATAGTTAGGAGTCCCGTGGTAATGATAAGTTAAGAAATACTATTCTCTTTCATAACAGTCCTCTGGTATATTTAAAAGGCTCCTTGGAACCCTGTCACCTTGACTGAAATAAAAAGAAAAGCACTCACAATTCCCTAAGAGTTGTTATGACACCTCTGTTGAGAACACAGTGACAATACAAGAGGCATGATGAGATACACAGCCAGGTATGTCAATGGCATCTGGTAGATTATGCAAAACACAAATGGACTGAGGGAATTCAGGAGTTATTTGTGCAGGGAACAAAAATCTCTGAGTTCCCCATGAAGAAGACAAGAGGTGAAAACATTTCATTGGGGGGAAAACAATTATCTGTGCCACAGCTTCATTCAAAGTATTGTGGACTCATTTATGGAAGAAAAGGGTAAGACCAGTGAACACCTGCTGCTGAAGATGACACTTAGTGCCCACTGTGACAGCTGTTATCAGTGTTTGCTGCAGATCTCCACCACTACAAACAGGGATGGGACCATCCCATTCACAGCCTGCTGCAACACAATGAAAGCTCTGGTATTAAAAGAGGTGATGGTATCAACTCCATGTACAATGGTTGTTCTTTAGCTCTAGGGAACTCATACCAAGTTTATCCTACATTAGCTGCCACATGAATAAAATATTCAGAAATATTTACATTAAGTGTTAATAAGGTTTGAGGGATGGGTTTCTTTAAGGACCCTGGAAAAATGCAGCCTTAGCAGTGAAAAACATACTCACACTGTACATCAGAGCAATGCATCATTCATTTTTACTGAGGCCTAGACGACAGTCTCATTAGACCAGAGATGGATTAAAGAGAAATGATCTGGTGAATAATGTCACTATGGGCCATGTAGCACTTCATCCAAGTAGTACCACTGAAAACAGATGACTGCGTAGGGATGGTAAGGATAAAAAAACATAATGGCATTCCTGAGGGGGGACAAAAAAAAAATAGTGCTACATATTTACATTTAATCTCCTTCATAAATTGATTTTTGTCATGTTACCTGTCAAGCCACTGAACAAACTGAATAATTGCTTAAGCAGCACTGATAGAGAAGTGACAGATTATTCAAGCATTGTGATTCTTTGTTCTCATATATCTCATTAAGAAATGATGATTGGTTCCATTTACAGCTCTTAAGTCAAATTCAGTAACCACTGGCACGTGAACTCAACCTGCATCTACTAATTTTTATTGTTCTCAAGCAGAAATTGTTCCTGGCAAAGTCCCTCTTGCAAACCATTTCAGTGTAGTGGCTGATGATTTTTTAACGATGCAACACAGAAGGGAAAAAAAATAAACTGCAACTGACTTCTCCACTGATTTATAGCATCGATGGAATGAAAAGAAACAAAATCTCTTGTATTCTGTACTTCTCCCCTTCCCCCACCTCCTTTTTAGAGAACTATTTTTAACCTGTCTCGTTTCATTAAATAAATTCACAGCACATCCCTACAAACAACAGAGCTGGCAGAAGATGGGAACTGTCCTGTGGGACGTGTTCAGCCCCTTCCTCTTCTGTTGTGGAGTTGCAACCTTTCCCTTCACAGCCTTGTAACTTTATAATGATGTTTGAAACCTGAGCATAAGGAGTGTAAAATGCTGCTGTTCCAGCCTGCTGCTGAGTAGTAGGGGCTTCCCTTGACTCACACAGGAAAACCTCCAAGCTGTGGAAATCAAAGGCAGAATTTTACAGCAACAGTGAGATGCTACAAATTATTTAAGAGAAAGTAAGAGAGAACCAGTTCTGCTTTTGTGTGCTACCCTCTGACTTCAGGAAGATCTACTGTGACCACAAAGCCAACACACAAGGAAACTTCTAAGAACACATTTTACAGGCACCCTCCAAAGCCAAAACTGCAGGTTTTAGACAAGAGATGGAAAGCAGGGATTTGCTGTAGCAGAGGTAATGTGAAAATAGAGGAAAGGAGGAGAGGGAAGGACCATTGTGCTTTTAACTTCCGATTTGTCTGGGTTCATCCCCATTAGCTAATTGAGCACAGGGGCACCGCACAGTTTCTGCCTTGCCCTAAATGTAACCCAAATATGAAGAGAAATTCAAAATAAAGAATAAATTAACAGCATTCACAATGCTCTTAAACAGCTTTTCCCAAATGGCACAAGTCATTGTCTATGCATTCATTAATGAGCCAAATAACGTGCTATTTGGCAAAAAAGCAGTGCTATTTATCACTGTATATCTCTATATATCACTATATAAATACTATTTTAATATGTGAGTATACACACATTTATATACATTTTATATATATATAAATACATAAACACTATATCTACTTATGTGTTTATAGAGGGCTCCTCCACCTTCCTCACAACCACATGGCAATGCAAAACAAAGATATCACAACACCACACAATCTCCAGGGCAAACACTGGCACTGAAGCTGCCAGTCATTCTAGTGCTCACTGAAAATGATGAAAGTGTACTGGTGCAGTACAAGCTGTCCTGTTCAAAAGACCCATTTTCATGAATTTTTCCAGCTCATGAACGAGGAGGGGGACTTAAAAGTCTCCAGAGTCAATTAAGCTGCAGCTGAATCCCATTTCTTTGCTTTGCCCCAGCCCTCTGCTTTCATCTTTCCCCCAGTGCCACTCCCCTCACCTGCAGAACCAGCCTGATCTCAGTTTTAGTGCCTGTTATGTTCCTTCCCAACAGTGGCAAAAGGGCACACACTTTCTGGGCATAAATCATCTCAGCTGTTACTCAGGAATCCTTGAATCACTTTCATTGCTTTTCCATTAAAAATACAAGATTCATCAGAGGCACTCGTTCAATGGACTTGCCTACAAATCTGTGCAAGACTTTTTTTTCAGGGTCTCTCTCTTAAGAGCATTAAATTTATGTCTTGACATAAATTACATGGCTATGGACAGGAAAATTAGCCAGGAAAATTACTTCAGATACACCTTAAGATGCCCCAGAGCAGAAGTCTCCCTGCAGCCTGCAGTACCTCTATGCCCTGTGTCCATGTGCTTTTGAGAATCATTTTTTTCAGTTCATTTCTTCACATTCTCCCCTGACATCTAAATATATAGCCTCCTCCTTCCTAAAAGGTATAAGTCAAACCTGTGACAAGAGACAATTCCCTTCCTTCTAAATTATTCCTCTTATGCTCCAGTGCCTGGGTCATTAGGCCAAAAGGAGTCCCACTGTTTTTCTGCTCCATTAATGTTTTTATCTAAGCATCTCCTCATGGTGCTTCAAGCAACTTGGCTAACAAGCTGTGTGTTGTTTTCCCCCCCTCTCCTCTCCCTAGAAAGGAGGGGTTTGTGCTGTTTCATGGTGCTTTTTTTACATTTGAGAGTGTTTTATTTTGGGAGGGAGAGCTTGTTTGCTTTGCAATATTCAGGTTGCTATGTAATTATGCAAGGGAAGGTGTCTCAAAACACCATGGCTTGCACCCAGAGAAGGAGGTGGTGTTTTTGTGATGCTCATCATCAGCCCATGGAAAAGCTTAACAGTGTCAGATTTTCCCCTCAAAAAAAAGTTGAACAAATTAATTACACCCCTGGGGCAAGAAATCCCATTAAAGCAGAGGTGTGAGGCTGATGCTGACCCCAGAGCTTTAGATAGTCCTTAAGATATCTCAGGCTGCAGCTACAAAATGTCCCAAAGTAAAAGACAAAGCTTTTGAATTTCTACAGGTGTTATTCAATAAAGCAGCAAAGAGAGCACAAATCAAGTTTAATGAGCTCACAGTGTCTTGTGCCACTGACAGCACACACCAAGCACTTTGCTATGCCTGAAATTTCCAAAACACCACAGGCTTCACGGCTGGGCACATCGTGCTGAGTTACTTACACTGAGAGGCAGGAGAAGACAAGAGTGAGCAGTGGGAGGAAATCTCCAAGCCAACTCAAAATAACAGGGAAGGATTATCCAGGGATGCTCCAGCAATCTCTCTCAACTGTGGCTGAATTTGATTAGCAACCTGTGCCTTCCCCAGAGGAGTTTTCCATGTGGCTGCAAATCCTCTAAGTGCTCTCCTCCTCCTTCAGCTCTCTTTTGTGTTGCTTGGATTTTCTATGTAATTCTGGGTTTTTTCACAGTTTTTCATCCAATAGTTCCCATCATTTCTGTCCTTGCCCATCACAGTGGGGCAGTAGGGTCACAGTTGGTGAGTTTGTATGGAAAACATGCCTGGCTGAAGCTAGGTCCTTTGAATTATTTAAACTGGGCTGGGAAGATGGGATCCTGCTGGGAGCAATCCCACATCTCCCCAAGAACTGCCTGGACTGTTCCAGCTCTTTATAGCTCTGGGCAGACCTGGATTCCTCTGAGCAGCTGAAACAACACAGCAATAAAGTGCCCACGCTGTTACCAACAGCACAGAGACAGTGCTTTGCATCTCCAAACCTTAACTAGTAAAAATGATTTATATGTGATGACCCTCGGTGAATCACATGCAAATAAACAGATTTTGAGGACATTGGTGCTGACACAGTGCCCACTACTAACAGAAGCAGGACAGTCCCCTGCATCAGGCTGGAGTTAGGATTCAGGCTCAGCTCTGGGTTTACAAGTGACACACTTGCTGGTCTTTAACAAAACAGTGTTAGCATTTTTGTCTTATTTATTTAGATTATAAGTTCTCCTGGGTACGAACAGTCTTTTACTCTGGTGTTTGCAATAGTCCTTGCTCAACAGTGCCTGATCTTATCTGAGGCCAGTAAAAGGCACAGTAAAGAAACCCAGGTATTTTAGACCCTTCACACTTCCCTTGCCAATCTCCAACCCTCATATACTCACCAGCTTCTCAGCATTTGCAGATGTCTACAGTTAAACAGGAGTGGCTGTGCTGCTTTATTTTGTACTGCAACAGAAGCACATCCATTTCTGTGACCACTGATGCAGCTGGTGGAGAGGGGCAGCCACATTTCCCAAGTGCTGTGGGGTGTCAGGCAGGTTTTACACACCCTGCTCACCTGAAAACAGTCAGTGACACAGAACAACTCCACAGCATTGGGAGGTTCTGTCTTCAGGGGGATACCTGGGATATCCTAGAACCTTCCCCTTGGAGCTCCCAGGAACACCTGCAAACCTTCACACCCCACCACAGATGAGAAGGCATATATTACTCTCCTTGGTCTCTAAATAGCTGCACCAGCTCTCACCAAAACAAAACAGGGAGGTTCAAGGCTCCCAGACCTCAGAAATTCCACTCATCCTGATCTCACTTCATTTCCACCAGCCATGGATGGAACTTCTGGTCTACTGTACTCTGGCAACTGAGCATGAGATGTAACTCCCAACTTTTAGGTGTTCAGGCTTGAAAGAATGTATCTTCAAATCCTCAACCTAAATTAGTGGTAGCATTAAGAGCAGAAAAACGAGAAGAATCCTGCAGAAAAAGGTGAAAAGGAAAGGATGTAGGGGGGAGATGTCACCATTCTTCACCCTATTGCTGCTCATGTTCATTTGCATCATTATAGGTAACTCCTTTTTGTTCCTCCCGGCAACTGTAAGGAGACTGAAGAAGACTTTGGTTTATCTCCAGCTGGGGATAAAAGAAAATTTAAATTAAAAAAAAATCCCAATACAACTAAGCCAGCATGTTTTCTCTCATCTGCTTCTTCTCATTTCACTCTTGAAAAAGGTATTTTAAGAACTAATCTTACGCAGTTGAGTTGTCCAAAACTGTTGATATTCTAACTGTGACCCACGATATTGCTCAGGAAAAGATCAAGCAAAATCAGTGAGCTATTGTTGCAGAGGATGCCCAGTGTTATGCTCAGCTGTTCCACACATAGATCAGATCTAAAACAGAGCTTCCCAGTAGCTTTTTCTTAGCACATCCAGTGTTTAATTTTTTTTAAGGCTTTTTAACTCAGCCAAAAAATTCTGCTTAAGAGTATTATTTTGATTTAACCTTATACAATCTGTTTGGTGAGTAATTCTGGCATAAAACTCAGTATGCAGCTTTCAACATGGAAACATCAGTGAAAGGGCCTTCAAAAGTTTATTAACAATCTGTTATTTATAGCTTTCTTTTTCAAAAGTGATTGGCACAACATTCAGAGGAAAATTATAGGAACCGCCAAGTCAGATAATAAAAAAACATATTGGTTATTTTGATGGAAAGATTTGATGGAAAGGTTTTAAGGAACACTATGATTGCTAGAAATGAGACATATTCTGATTGCTAAGCCAGCTATTTGTCATTCAACAACCGCCCAATCACACACATATGTTTGCAAATTATTGTTATTGTTGTTAATTATTATTTACAGAGAAGCACTGAAATGCAAGGTGGTTTGAATTCCAATGAAAATGACAGATCACTGCCCCGAGGAATTTTTTATCCCTCCTTTCACTCATTACCTGTTTACTAACAGTACCCGCTTAGTTCCAACTTGTTTTCCTGCTATGTAAAATGACTAGAAAATTAGGTCCTATTAAGTAATCATGAATATAAACTGTGAGTCACCGGTTAAGTGAATACCATTACTGGCAATAAATTCAGAATCCTATTATAAATGACTGTTATTGTCAAGCAAACCAAAACAATACTACTTTATTCGATATTAATTGTATCCTTGGATGCTTGAAAGGATTAAGTAACCCCAGCTAATATTCTGCACGTAGTCAGGAGAGCTGTGCGTGAAGGACAACAAAAATAATTGAGGTCAGTAACCAAGGTGGAGAGAAAAAGAGGCAAAAAGGAAGGAAATCATACATATAGAGAGAGATTTCAGCTCCTGTGTGAAAGCAGATGGAGGGTGAAGGAAGCAGACAGGCTGCTCCAGATGGCGGGAGCGGCGGCGAAGAAGGCTCTCACACCCACTGTGTTGTGGCTGTGATGGGAACAAGAGACTTTTGGTTAAAGGATTACTGTAGGGCTCCAAAGAGTTGGGTTCAGCTCTGTCCACCACCTCTCCACCCTCTGGGTTTTGTTTGCTGGGAGCTTTCAGGGTGTCAGCTACTTCTGTGGCTGCCAAAAAACACCGATGTATTTATGCAGGTTTTGCCCTACACAAAGAGAAGTTGTGGAATAGATATTTGTTATATTGAAATCATGAGGACTGACACTGAGTGTTGGCCGAGGTAAGGATCACATTTTCCTAAGCAAAAAATAGCAGGAGAAAACCCAAAGTGTCTATTCCAACCCAAATTATCTTACTGTCACCTTGCTGGCCAAGCACCCTCCTTGGCTGCACAGGCATGCAGGTGAGCAGGTATCCTCTGGCAGCAGGGAGCTCAGACAGGACCAAGATGTACTTGAAAGAGAATATCCACAGAAAAAGAGACAAGGCAGGGAAAAAATGAGGCAAGACATCAGCTAGGAGACAGGCTAACAAAGGAAGCATGAGCACATATGTGAGCTGACAATACAAGTGTGTGCCTCCAGAATTATGTATTCACCTGAAAGCTTTTGATTATTGAGTATTTTGAAATCTTAATTTCAGATGATGAAAGAAAATTGGCCTTTAGGCTACACTGTTGCCCCAAACAAGCATTTTCCAAAAGGCACCTGTGAACCAGAGCTGGAGAGCTGTCAAAAATCCCTTCCCACCAATGACTGCCAATTTTTTCCCAATCCCAATCCAGCCTTTAAATCCATTGGCAATTTTACTTTTCTTTCTTTCTTTCCCATTTCAATTCCAGACGAACCCTCAAACCTGTTATTTTCTGTAACTGTTCAAGGAAGACCAACAATTTACATCAAAAGATACTCATTATTTTTAAGCCTTCAAGAACAAACTGGATAGAAACCTATGCCAGGCGATAGCAAACAGGATTATTTGGTTTAAAACAAAATGCATCACTTTAAAGGAGTCCTAACAGTATTTTTCTGCTTTCACTAAATAGAATACACAAACTAAAACATCTGAGTTGTTTCACACCATTAAGTTAAACATTAATATTTGCACCTCAGCTTTCACTCCTCCCACAGATGAGAGAGAGGTGCTATAAGCACCTCTCAGCATGAATTATCCCTGACCCCACATGGGTTTGACAGCAAGATTCCCAGAGTTATGGATTTTAAGGTCAGAAATGACCATGAACTATCCTCCTCTGTAAACATGGACAAGAGGCACTTTACTGCTGCTTGAAGCCTGAGAGCTTTCAGAGCTCCCAGAAAATCCCAGAGGAGATGAGATTCACTTGCCTTCATGGTTTACTCCAGTGGTTCATCAGCTTTGCTCCTGAAAATCTGCACCTCAACTTCAGCCCTTTGGGATATTGCATTTTGTCCCTTGAAGATTTTTTTTTTCAGGTGAAATGTTTCTTTAATTAAAAAAAAAGGTGGGAAATACTGAACTGAGAAAAATTTGAAACAATCTGACAGAGCCACTGCTGCCTCGCTGAGGTGTCATATGAGAGAGGCAGCAATTGCTGGTAATGCCAGCAGAAACTCAAAAATCAGACAAACCCCTCAATCATCACAGGGGGCATCGAGCCAAGGAAAACACAAATATCAAAGTCTTTCTTTATGTCTTGAGAACTTCCAAAATCAGAAGGGAAAAACTGAGTAACCGGCGTGATGCCTCAAGTTAAGTGGCTAAACAGGGATGATCTGTTGTGTGAATCCAACACGAGTGCTTTTGGCACCCAGCTGATGAAAAGGCAGGATCTTTGACCAGAGACAAGCAGATCTTGAGCCCTCTGGTACCTCCCAGCACCTCCCCTCTAGAGAGGGGCACCTGCCAGGACCTGTCCTTACCACCAGCACCTTCTCACTGCTGGGAGCCAAGGCTGGGATCAGCTCAGGGAGTGGCAGTGGGAGGCTGCACGTAGGGAAAGGCACCGTGAGGGATGTGAGAGCACAGAGATGCAGCAGACAGCACGTAAGGGTTTGTGACAGTGAGTGTGTTTGTGTGCACGTGGGAGTGTGAGAAAGAAAAGAGATGTGAGGAGAGGACGAGGAGTGACTTCATTTCACAGCATGAGTGAGCACGTCCTGGTGTGTGGAAGAGCCATGGAGAGTGCCAGGAGCCCATCAATGGCGTAAGAGTATGGAAGTGACACAGACAAACCAAAAATTACCACAGAGCCCCTGAGAAAAACAGAACCACCCATATGTTTTCTCTATACTGTATTTTAGGAAAGTACTGGAAACTCATTTGAAGTGTATTTGTCTTCCCACCCAGCTCTTACTATGTTATGGCTATATCCATGCAACTCCCTCTGTTATCCTTACTAAGCTTTAAGGAATCTACCACATCATTTTTAAGGACAACACTGGTATTTTCATAGTTACTACGTGTAAGCCTTTCTAAATATTAGAACTTCATCATAACTCTGATGTCAATTAGACCTAATTACAGACATCTTAGAAATGTGGGGTTGATCTAACTAGGCAGATCAAGTGATGGAACCTTCCTCTTTGACTACTGGATTACATGGTGTTTCCTATCATTTCTAGGAGTTCAAAATTTAAGGTTTAAAATGCCTTAGACATAATATACTTCAAATGTGGTGGGGAAAAAAAAAAAAAAAAAAAAAAAGTGTTCAGCCTGTGATCACTCACTTTATCAGATTCCTGCTATTGTGAAACTTCTCATCTCTCAAGGACTAGGGCAGAAATCCCCCTCTCCAGGCAGGCCCTCAGTTTCCCTCAATTTGTCTTCCAGGGGGAACTGAGTAGAGCTACCATAGGTAAATTTGTGGAAATTTAAAGAGAGAAGAGTCAGATCCTCTTCTTTCATCAAGCACACCTGTCTTGACTTGTAAGTGACTCTAAATTACATTAGTTGAGGATCTGGCCCATTGCTATGACTTTATTTTATCTTTGATTTATTTTGCTTATTTTTTCTAGCTAGATTTTCAGGACCTGTGATTTTCTGAGCCGTCAATGGCTTAGCAGGAAACAGATCCAGTTCCAGGAAGGGGCACTCAATGAACCTGTGCATATGGAGTGTGGTTCACTGTCCCACAGGGACTGGCACAGCCCAAGAATGGATCAGGATCATCATGCATATTGTAATATAATACCATATAAACCATACTAAGAATCATGTATTATAAAATATATTGATTAGTATTACCAAAATCTTTTGTTGACACTCTGGTACCTGAGAAGTTGCAGCCCCCAAAGATGATTGCACATGCTTTCATATCTGCATAAATACAGAACAGGCTAAATACAGGTTTGGGTACATCTGAGCCAATCTGGTGCTTCTTTAGGAAAACATTATTGTCTAACAGCACAGAGCAGAGCAAACAACACAGACCTCAGCCACTAAAGGAAACAATTATTTGTTGGGTGGAAAAGTGCTGCTTTCTTACATCTGGACATGAGATCCAATTCAATTTCAGCATCAATGTGGCTGGACATGATTTACAGGGACATGTAAATAATTTATTCCAGCTCTGGAAGGGAGAGCTGGGTACTCATTAGAGGTTCCTTGAAGCCCAAATGATGTAATGATTAACTGACTTAGGATCTTTTTAATAATTCCAGCAAATTTCAGCTCTCCCATGTTAAAGATCTGCGGAAGAGCTTTTATTCACATAGCTCTTTTCTGAGAACAAATCATTAATAAGGTGTACACATAGATTTAACATTCACAAATCAATGCACTTGAAATAAAATATGCTTTTAAAGTTTCTTTTTCACTTTCTTCCCTGATTTGGAGGATTAGTGCTTTTCTTTCTCTAGCCAATTTTACCACAGGCAGTTAAGACAGCTGCATGAAAAAGGGCTGTTTTTCTGTTAAAAGTGCTTTTAGCACTTTGGCATCCTGAAATGGAATGGCAGAGAAATGCAAAATACAGCTACTACAATCCAGTACATTTCATGTGACATGCCAAGTTTTTCACTCCATGCTAGAGAAAAATCTATTAGACAGTGAGATCAAGTGTTGGCTGTCCAACATGGTTCAGCATTACAGTGAAGGAGGGATCAAAGCAGATTTTAACCCTGCTCCTAAATAAAGCCAGAGGAAAACATTTTGATACAAATACTTTAAAGCTATTTATACTTACATAGCTTAATTCCCATTTAAATACTTTCTTATCAATAATTGAGAATGTTTCCCATCGTCTGGGTTCCCAGAGCCTGTGTATGTGCTGCCCAAGTCAGTGAACAGCCCTTCACTGCCTTCAGTGGAAATGGAACAGGCACTTTAATGATTTGCACAGCAATGGCCTACATTTTTTAGAAGCTTCACATCCTGGTAAGTCACACCAGACCTGGTAGGAGCTGCAGGTGCTGCACTGGTGGGTGGCCAAGGACACAACCAAAACTCAGATTCAAATCTTCTAATTATCAGCTTGCCCTTGGAAGCTAAGGAATGAACAACCAGAAGGCAACCCACGTGTAGGCTGTTACACATATATTCATAATTAAATAAAGCTATGTCTGAAAAAGAAAACAGCACTATTTTCTTTATATGGGCCCAGGTTCATAATCCAATTATTTTAATTTTCTAAAACTTTCTAGACTGACTGTTAAGTCAAGTTTTAAAACTTCACAGCTTCCACTCCCATTAGAAAGGACTTGCCAAACTGTGAGGCTCAGACAATGGTTAATAGTTTGAGACACTAATTGGCCATATATATAATGAATTTAATTTGCAACAACTATGCTAATGTGCATAACTATTATCTCTGACCAGCTTTATTTTCCTTGGGACCCACACCAGCTCCCATTAACTACAGTGGGATCTGGATCAAGGCCACAGCACTAATTCTTCCTGAACTTCTTCAGCAGCACAAATTAACCAACTCAGGTGGCTTCAATGCCACAACCTCAGAGATGACAGGGAGCTGTACAGTGGGAACCCCAGGGAATGGTCCTGCTGCCCCAGCATTAAAACTTTCCTCCCCAACACCCCTTTGCTCAGGAAGGGAACTGCACGCCTAAGGTGACAAAGCAGGGCACGTTTCTCCCAGCATTAAATTCTCCCAGCAAAAACTCAATGAACGTGACAAGAATACATCAGAACACTTGGCTCCTATGCTGCATTTTGCTTCTTCAGAGACCTGGATAGACCTTAATTTGATTTACTAAGTCAGTGTTTTCCTGAGGGCTGTGCTATCAAGCCCATCACGGCGGAGCTGCTGACCCACCTCCATGTTAAACCACGAGCCTGGTTCCTACTCACAGCCTGTTTATAGGAAACCAGCGAGCCCACGGACCAGAAATACTCTGTTTATAGGGAGCCCTCCCTTGGAAGCAGAAAGAAACTCAAATATTACAGTCAAAACTTGTCCAACTGTGTTTTGGAAGTGGCACGGAGCGTAGGAAAAGCACTACTCGGGAATAACAACGCTTCGTTTTGAGACACGCTTGAAGTTTCAATTAAAGCGGTGGGGACACAGCTACGAGGAGCACTCGCAATGCAACCCAACTCTAATTACAATGTATACACACACAGCAGCCCGTGCGCTGGCTCCCTCAGCACTCCCGGTTCCCTACCTTTATAATATCCTGAGTGAAAAAATTAGTTATAACCAAAATAAAACCCTTTGCTCAGCCAAAAAGGCACCAGCCTGCACCCCGCTCCCTTGCACCATCTGTGCGTGTTTTTTTCTCAGCCCTCAAAAACAAAAACAAAAAAAAAACCAAAAAACTCTAACGTTTTACTAATCTTTATGCCCCGCCACTATAAATAAAACAAATAAAGCCCAACAACAGTTAAGCATCGTAGCTAAAACACATCCAATCCACTCCGATTATTTCTGCTCGTCTGTCCACGAATTGCTGCAGCCATCGGCTTTAGGGGAAGCGTGCAAGTCAGACCGCATTTATTTACAGTTGCACTATCAAGAAAAACCCTTTCCCTGTCTCCTCGTTCTATGAATATTTTAAAACACTTGGGGTTTTTCCTTTCTATCGCTTTTTTGGGGGGTACGGGGGGAGGGTGAGGGGTGATGCTAGCCCAGCTCCTGCCCCACAATTCTATTTTCCTCCGTGTTCCCAGGTCGCTCCGACTTCTTGCTCGGATGGATGCGCGGGGCGCGGAGCAGCACCCGCGGGTGCGCAAATCCCCGCGCAGAGACCCGCACCCACCCGCGGGGCGACCGCGCATCCCCGGGGACAGGGACAGCGC
>WEIU01023097.1:0-17634 GCA_013389925.1 Aegithalos caudatus
TGTGCTGAGGCTGAATAGAAAAGCTAATATTTATGTTGCTAGTTATGTTATATTTACCTTCTATTAAAAATTGCTAGTTTATACAAATTACACTACACTGTATTACAAGCAGATCTTGCCAAATAAGTTTCAAATGCAAGAGTTTTTCAGTTTGATTGTAATTTGAAAGAAATCCCTAGTCTTTTGTTTTGCCTTAAAGTAATTGCTAAGAGCACTGTAAGATATATTTTATATTGTGTCAAAATCATCAGAAAATAACATGTTTTACTCTTATAAATAGTCTGGTTGATAGATTGAATTTTATGTAGAGTCTCTTGGCATGACTACGTTTTCTCCAGCTTGGATGATGCTCTTGCATACTGTATTTCTCTAAAGTAATTTAGACAGTTTCCATTATATCGCCAACTCATTTTTAATTAATATTTGATATCTGAATGAATATTTTTAATGAATCCTTAATTTTGGTGTAACTGATACCTGAATTGACAAACTACGGGATTGGTGGTACTTTGTCAGATTAGCAGAATAATAAATATAACTACAGGTAGGTGGTACTGGCACTGGTATACATTTATGTAAAATTACAAATGGGGTGGGAAAAAGAAATGTATTTCTATAATTACCTGAAAGAAAAAATTAACCAAGGCCCAGAAAAATAATGTAGTCAGTTGGAAATCAGTTTAAATAAATATTTAGGTGAATGTTGAAGGGAAAATATGCTACCAAGCAGCTTTAGTAGATTATGCAATAGGTTTTTCAAAAGAAACAGTTGAAGTCTCCTCATTTGAGATAGATAAAGTTTCAACTGACAAAAAAATAAAAATTATTCTGTAGGGAACCATTTCAGCATGATAAAGAGATGCAAAAAAAGGTCTAAGAGATGTTTTCCTTTCTCTGCTTATATGCTTTATTTCATATATTAATATGAAAATATTTTTCTAATATTAGAATATCTGTGTTAAACATAGTGGCAAAACAAGCTGTCTCCTTTCTTCTGTATAGGAGATGGAAGAGGAATGAAAAACTGGATAATATAAAGAGAGAAATGGCTAGACTAGTTATAGATATAAAAATAGTAGTCATATTTGAATCTGCATATATTATTTTGACAGGCACCACACACAAAATAGACATTTTGGAATGTTACATCAGGAAGCAATCCTACTCTTAACCACTGAAGAACAGTAATTTCAAAGTTGCTCTGATATTTCTTAGCCAAGCTCCCTCCTGCTATGAACACAAGCAGAGAGAAAATGTAATAAAATTATGAACAAAATCCATGATAAATGAACAGGAGAAAAAAGGCTTAGCAGGACAAGAAAAGTGTCTCTTACAATTTTTTCAATTCCAATTCTCCCCAGAATACAGTGCAGAAAATGACTGGTTGTATGTGTTTTCAGAGGAGAGAAATCTGTTATGAATTGAGAGTTCCCACACGGGAGGTTTCATCCTAGACTATCTGAAATTACCCTCACCTCAACAGATATGTGTAGCAGCCATTAGAATGCCATTATCCTGTCTGTCACATCATTTTGAGCACCTTGTTGTAAGCCCCAAAAGGAATAGACTGACTGTCTCACCACCATCATCTTTCTCTTTTTTCTGCAGAATACAAAAGTCACCAAATAGACCAGCACAACTGACCAACTGGCTGATCATCAGCAGATCTGTCACTGCTTGAGATGATATTTTGGGTACTTGGAATCTGATGGCCTGAGTTTCAGATCAAAATAGTAGGTAAGAAAAAAATACTCACAAATTTACCTATTAGTGATTTCCTGCACACAGTGTTCTGATGGAAAGCTAGAATGATACAGTATCTTTAATCTGTCCACTGTCCTATGTGGAGCTCTGAGCAATCTGATCTAGTGAAAGGTGTCCTTGTCCATAGCAGGAGGATTGGAAGTAGATGATCTTTAAGATCCCTTCCAAGACAAGCCATTCTATGGTCATATAATATTATTGGGATTACCTGCATGCTGCTTATCTCTCAATTTCCATTTGAATGGTAAGATAATAATAAATAAGTAAATAAATAGTGTGCTGGAAAAACATCTTTCAATTAACATTTCAAAATGCCTCAACATAAGTGAGTGACTAATCTGATTTTTGTGTTACAGGTAAAGAGACCAAAAAATACAGAGGTAGTTTAAAAAATAAGGATTGCTTACAGATAAAAGTACCAGTGTAAACACTATTTTTTAAAATCATTTAGATGTCTCATTCCATGGAATATGTAATTAAAATTCTGACTCAAAGAATGGAGTAAATTGATGCATTCTCCCATATATTTTGAGTCAGTGGCAAAAATGAGAAAAGGGTGCATCAAACTTGTCTAATCTTGCAGTGAGAACATGCCCTATCCAAAATCCAACATAAAATACACATTGTCTTGTGTTTTAACCACAAACTTAGGGGAGTTTTAACATTTCTTTCAGTTAAACTGAGTCAGGTCATTCAGGTTTTAAATAACAAGCAAGCATCTTTCAAAGAAAGTATATTCCAGTGGTTAGTAGTCAACTTGCATAAAGGAGCAGCAGAGCTCTTTGGTTCTAAATAAAATGAGAGAAAATGTAGAAAAGCTTGAGGAATAGCTGATATCTGATCAATTTTATAAAGAGATTTCAGAATATTGTTGAAATCCAGGAAAGAAGCCAGTGGAGCAGAGTAGAAGAGAGAGGTCAAGAATAACAGTTGTGAATGCTGGGTCACTGTCAGGAAAGAGGAAGGATGGAGGCTCAAATTTGAACCACTACCTTTAAAATGGCATTAATAACAAGTTTATGGATTGACTGTTTAATCTTACATTTGGCTTCACCTTGTAACACAAGCTTCTAGCCTGATTGCATTTTTTTTTAATGAAATAACTGATCCTAGGTTAATTTTAAAACCCAGATTAACCATTTCTGCATTAAAAAAAATCCTCTGGAAAGAAAATAGAAATATATCACCTTAAAATGGAAAGCAGATTGTAGATATTTCTGTGAACATATGTTCTTTATTTGCTGCTGTCATTGACCACATTGGGGTCCCAGAGAAATAATTTGCCTTTTGAACATCTACTTTTGAAAATATTTACTGCATCTGGGTGTTGGTTGCCATATCAAAATCTCCTACCTGATAACTGCTGACGTTGATCCACTCGAGCCGCTGATGCAATGTTTGTGTTTTCAGTGAGATTTCCACATCTTTATATTGCTGAAGAAAGAATAATAGTAATTGTCAAGTCCATATTATATTTAAAATTCACGTTGTAAAATCTAAATAGTTTTGTTCACACATTTATGTACTGACTGCTTCCCTGAAATGAAATAAAGCAAAGAATATTGAAAAATACTTAAAAATAAAAGAAAGAAAACTGTATCTGATTATCTTGTCCTTGAATGAAGCAGAGTGTTATAAGTAAGAATTCCCAAATACATTCATCCTATAGTGCAAGAATGGTGAAGGTGGAATAGGTTGTATTGGAGTATAGGAGTATAGGAGTGCTATAGTAGACACAAGGACTGTATCTTAAAATTATGGTTGCTCAAAAAAGTCTATTTTCTCAGTCTTGCCCATATGTTGATGGGACATTTTTAGGCTAATTTATCTCCCCATTTTACTTCAGAGTAAAGCTAACTTTTGGGAGAACATATCTGGGGCAAAATTCAGAGTCCAAGAAAGTCACAAACTACTTGTTGACGTGACAAATACCACCAGATGAGAAATTCTGACAATAAACAGAATAAAAATCTGATGTCCATATTGAGTCATGTCTAAGACTGAAGAGTCTGGTATTTAATTTTAGTGGCCATGATAGATACTCAGGAAGATGAAGAAAGGAGCAAGGTACTACTCCTTAGAAATTTTCTGTCAGTTATTTCATATCTGGGAATTCCTTATTCAATAATATTTTGTTAATTAAGGAATCCCCAAATTTTTTTTCCATAAATAGAAGAAATCTTACAATTAGCCTTATTATACAAGCTGTAGCACAGTATAGGCTGATTGGCACATTAGTCAATCTCATGTAGTTTAAAGAGAAAGAAAAGGACAAGGGAAGTGTAGCATGTTTCAGCCACACATTTTTCCTCTCCACCACAGGTGTTTCTGTACTCTTTCAGTCTTGAATTTGCTTGTATCTTTTTAGTACCTCTTTTTTATTAGTAAAATATACACCCTAAAAGAGCTCATAATAGTTGTGAACTGAAACTGCTGTTTGCTAAGTGATTAATTAATTAATCTTTACAAGATTAGTTTTCTGCGGTTCCATTTACACACATAATTTGAGTGCCTGCTTTGGAAAAGTTGCTCAACAGTGTACTTGTAGTTTCTCAGGCAGTATCTTCTGAATGAGAAAGATTTAATTTAATGTGAATGCTCTGGATCAGAGTTTTATTTTGGGGTATGTCAATATACTACAATAATATATATTATAGTATATTATAGTATTAGTAATAGTATCATTATATATATTATAGATATATTATATAATATTTATATAATCCCATATATACCATATATATGAACAACAGAACTGAAAAGAAGTTGCGACCCATAATAGCAAAAATCCATAATAGCAAAATTTTTTTTCATATGTGCCTGGGAAATATTCTCAAAGATATTTTCAGGAGAGAAATAATTACCTATGCAGTGATTTGAAGGAAAACAAACATCTCCCTTCCCTATGAAAAATCACATGGTACAGAACTGGAGAAAAAACTGCTTTCTAGATTTATACAGTTAGACACAGAACATGAATCTTCTCATGACAAGGAAATATATACAGAATTAAACAGAGATAAAGGTTAACAGGGCCCATTAATCAGATAGTTGAACATCTTTATTTAAGGCAAACAGAAACTTTAATAAGTTGTGTGGGGAACCAATGATATGCAACTTCCTATCCAAAATTATTTTGCAGACAGAATTATTCTCACCTTCCTGATAGTGCTAATGTAAGTGCTAAAATGACAATGTCTTCTGTTGATTTCCATATGTCAGTGTTTTAGTCAAGGTCTTAATTTAAAAATTGTTTAAATCTGTATGTTAATGGACTCAGTCCTTCCTTTAAACTCCAAACAAAAGCTAGTCACTTCACAGGAAATTATAATAATGATAATGGTATCATTTTCATCAGGGAAAAAGAAGAAACTTAAACCCTTCCTGTGGAAATAAGAACCCAGAGAAATTATATGAATAATTTAAAGATCAATTGGCACTGTGCTATTAGGAACTTTTACCACTTCTTTATAGACAGAATGGGTTTTTTTTTTTCTGCGCAGACAGCAATAATTTCTATATTATTTATAAGGACAAAAAATTATTTAGTTTTTAAGACATGTAGGCATATCATTAATCAGTTTCAGCTGTAAAACAAAGCTAAAGATTTGGCCATTCAGCCAATTTTATATTAATTAATTTACTCTGAATAATAATGGTACAGAGATTTAAGAAATAAAATCTGTGAATGGATGTATCTATACATATATGTGAAATTCAAGAATTATATCTTACTAATTGATACATTTCTGCTCAACAGATAAAAAGAATGCAAGGCAATAGTCTTCACCCATGTGAATTTATCTCCGAAAGCACGTGTATATAAAATGTGACAGACTAGATTTTCTCTGTCATTAACATGCTCTTTTGACAGATGCACGAACACAATTTCTGTTTACCTGTACATGTTGTACAAGCCTCATATAAGGGAAGGAGGAATTTTGTTTTGCAAAAAATGGTATGAACTAAATTCCTTTACTTCAAGAGTTTGGAACAATTATATGTATCCAGAACAATCCATGCTAGTTGCACTGCCAAGAAGTTAATTCCCGTTTACTTGAAGCAGCATAATCTGGTGATTAAGGAGTCTACATGTGTGTGTAATTTAATATCAGGATGCTCAACCTACAGAGGGGTGACCCTCAGAAGTCCTACCACTAACTCATTCAAGAAGCATAAGAATTCAAAGCCATTTGCAAACCAGACTATGTGTGTTAAATTGGAAGACATTATTAGTACAGAGATGACAGGTCTATGTTCTTAAGAGCAGCCTCTGGATTTAGTCCTGAGAGGTTTAGCGGAGATCATGTGGCCTGCCTGCAGGCTGCCTGGAGAAAGATCCCATTTTCTCTAGCCATACCACATTTTCTGGCTTGTTGGGCACATGGAGCTCAGTGGTCTGAAGGGCAGCCTCAGGTCTTCCCTCCAGCAATCTGTACACACTGCATAGGGAGCCTGGACCATTATGTTTTGAACATTTCTCTAAATTCTGAGGTCTGCAAATATACTGCCAACCTATACAGATAAAACCTATTTTGTATATTGGATACACATTTCTTTTGCAAATACTAAGACTGGCATGTTATAAGATGCAAAATTAAAAGCTGCATACACTAAACTGTTTGAAAAGTGAAGGAGATCTTATTCAGCCATAAGTTTAATAATAAAATATTTTGTGACCATGAAATACTTACACTGTAGCAGAACTAGGAATAGAGTTTCAGGGATTGATATAATATTGTCTTTATGTTTTTAAAAGTTTCACAATAGAATTGCCTAGCAGAAATACAGAAAAGCCAGCATGGAGACTGTGTACTACTGTAGAAGGGTAGATGCAAGAAGATAATCTTTTAGTGTGCCAAAAACTATGGTTAAATACTTTTTATGTCATGCTTCCCTTCTGGACTAGGGCAATACCAGCCTGGTGAGATGGCTCCTTTTGCTCCCAGTCTATGACACCCAGGTGCATTTGTGACTTCACTATTCTCTATTCTGCTCTGACAGATAACCCTGCAGTATCCACCTTTAGACTCCCTCAGATCTCTTGCTGAAGCTGTCTTCTAACTCCTTTTTCAGTCACAGTTATTTCCAAGGAGCACAGTTTTAGTTGTGATACATATAGACTAAATTCTTGGTTGGGACTAAAACATACATGTATCGTTTAATGCAAAGACAAAAAATTTTGTTGCCTTCATTTTTGTCACTTTTAGGTTTTCGATGTAATGTATCCATATCCAAAGTATATGTTAGTATTTTGGAAAAGAGGTTTAACCTCATGACCAAATGAAATTTAATTTGATATTAATTCTGTTCATTATCTCTCATCCTCATTAACATGTTTCAAATTCTCTTGCCGCAGGAGGCCAGTAGTTAGTAATTCCTCTTCCTGGAAGGATATTAGTACAAAAAAATGCAACAACATTTTTGTTTCTCAAGAACAGGATAAAAGAGAAATTAAGTAATTTCCTACATAAATAAAAATATATAGAAACACTTTGCAGAGATGAAAACCACCTGCTAGTATAACTAGCAGGTAGGAAGTCTGTGAGCACTGATCAATATAGAATATACAGTATTTAATTACATTCATGGAAGTGAAGTCTAATTAAAATATTAAAAATTGAAGTTTTTATGAGAAATCTTAAGAAGTGTGTTCAAGATGAAATTTCAGATGTTGGCAAAGGTATTTGGGATTTGTGTTAGTCTCATGTTCCTGAGAATTTTTATTCCTTTGACATATATAAGAAAAATATTAATTGCAAGTGAATCTTCAGTAATAAAAGTAATTTGTCACCCCAGTTCATCTCAAAATGAAGTTTACATTGTATTATAAATAAAAAGGTCAAAATTTTGTTGCTTGAGAACATGAATAATTTATTTTGAAGCATTAAAGGAAAATTAACTAAATATAGGTCTTTATTTTGTGTGTTCCTTAGTCAGAAGTTCTTTATTTTGTCAAGAATAATATTTTAACTGATTTTTTTTTACTGTTCACATTTAATGTATAGTTATTCCTTTTCTCAGCTGCATGCTTAGTACTCTTACCTAATTCTATAATAATGCATCTACTTTTAAGAGTGTATCTGTCATACGGCCACATGTAAGTGTGTGTGTTTCAGAAGGAAAAAAACCCCAAACTCTATCTTATATTTCTGTAACAAGACTTAGTTCCTTGTATCCATATTTGAAGGGTTAAAATAACCAAGGGGTGTTCAGGAGTTTGATGCTTGATTCATAAGGATATTTAGTTCTATATCTCTATGCAGACCACAGAATCAAGAACTTTAACATTTTCTTTAAGAATATAAATACATGTTAAAATTAATAAAAATCAAATGTGATACAAGCTATGTATCTACAATAAATAACCCAATAATGCAATTATGGCAGGTGTTCTATGTATTAGCAAGACAAATAAGCCAATATAAGGAAGCACTTGTCTGTGAGCAGCTGAGGCTGTAATTTGTTTCCCACATCTCTAAGAAAAATATAGTTTCAAATTTCAGAAGTTAGTCTAAAAAGGAAAAAAAAAAAAAAATCAAGTTTAGCAGTGCTTACCTGCTAGGCTGGATTAAAAAAAATGCACTGAAATATCTATTTTAGTGTGGATATTGGCAAAGGTGCTTTCCCTAAAGACAAATTGTAATTCTGAGGGAAAGAGGTGTTAATTGTCTGCAATCCACAAGCCCAAGACCTATACAAATATTTACGAATCAGGAAATAACCATGACAGAAGATACTTTTTATGTAATTTATCTGGAAATCTCATGCTACTTACAATTATCTTTAATTTTTCTTCTCTAAAAAGGAGGCACGCTGATAACGTGGTGAGGAAATTTTGCTCCCTTGAAATTAGCTGTGACTGAAAAATATTTAAATTCTGACTTCCAGTTATGTATTAAAATCCACTTTGAATAGAAACAGATCTATGTAATAAAGCCAAAATGATGATTATTAAACATCATTTGCAGTGCTTTGGACATGAAATGCTTAAAAGGGAAATCACAATCTCCAAGGTCTTATTAAAATACAGTATTTGAGAAGAGGTCCTTTGTTTTCTGTTTTGTAATTCTAAAAAAAGAGAGCTGGTTTATGCTACCTTTATTTTAACAACTTTATTTTGAACATTAAAAATAGAATATTTTTTTAGATGCCTCAGTAGGAAAATGTGTTTTAACTTCATCTGAAGTTATCAAAGCCTGAATTTCTTTGTTTGTTTGGTTTTTTTTTTTGTTTTTTTTTTTGTTTTTTTTTTTATAATTATTTTTTATCAGTAGAAAAATCTTAAAACATTTTGTTGTGAAATTACTGGTGTAGTTCAGAAGCTACCAATAATAATGTAAAAGAATTTTTGTAAAGTTGAATTCTACTAATCTGAGCAAAGGAAGATCCGTCTTATATTATTAGGACAGACAACAGAAGGAAGAGAAATGTCTGTTTAAAGTGAATGTTAATACTAAAAATCCAAATCAATGACATGAACAATTGCACATCTTATTGATAATTCAGGTAAGGTCCTTTATTTTTTGGGAAAGCAGTATATTGTTCATCAAAGCATATCTGGGCAGTCTTACATCTTTTACAAGTCATATTTGAATGAATTTATTTGTCAGTTTTATTGTTCACAATTGCATTATATTTCATATATTTTTTCTTTCATATATTTTTTCTTTCTGAAGCAGTTAATTACATCCTTGGTCAGCAATTCTGAGCATTACAAATGCTGTATAAATAAATCCAATGCAATGATATCTAATGGGTGTTGTAATCCTAATATAGATAACCTTTGGTTTAGACACCATATTTGCTGTCTCAGATGAACTAATTCTATTTCAATCTTTGTTATTGAATTTATTTAGATCAGTAATATTATGTGATGAAAGTAACAAAAAAAAACATGCTTTGCTAATAATTTGCTTGTTTTCTGTATGTAATTTTTGATTTTGCCCCAGTTTTTGGCTATTATGGGGTGAAGATTTGGAATTTTTTGTCAAAATAACTCATAAGAATATTTTTGACAACACTGCAAGATACACTAAATCAGTTAGAACTGGGAAGATTTAAAGCTGTAGCTTGTACAGTTGTGTCTACTGTGTGACAAAACAGCAAAGTGACAATCATTAAAAAAACAAACAAACAAAACAAACACCAAAAGCCCCCAAATAAACAACTAATCAAGAAGATATAAGAATATTTAACATTTCCAGTTACCCCTTAATACATTGTTTCAAATTCTAACTAATAACTGTACAAAGGTAGTGAGATGTGATCTTAACGGAACAATTTTCCCTGCTATACCCTGCACCTGGCTGCAACTTCTTGTCGCTTCACAGCCTTGAATAGCTCCATGCTCTTCAGTGCTGATCCTGCAGAAGCTGAAAGCAGCATCAATTTTAGCTTAGATTGTGACAGAAACGCCATTAAGTCTTTACACTGTGATGGGCAGGCATGCCTTGAATGAAATTTGTTACGGAAAACTTAACAGCCACCTCATGGCTGATTAAGGAACAACAGCATCATCCATTTATTTGCTGAAAAATACTAGTGCTGACAAAAATCCTTGAGGTGGGTTTAAATCAGCCATATCAGACTACCATTAAGTATATATACTATTTCCTGGTAAAAAAATGGGGCCACTGAACTAGTAAATATGAAATATTGAGGAACGTCTTCTGACAGGAAAGCTCAAGGACAGTCAGTCAGAAAACTCAGCAATCCATTCTCTCTGAAACACCCTCTCACTGGACAAAATAATGGAATTATCAAAACTTTCTCCCTGGCCAAGGATCACATTATGCCATGAAGAGAAACCTTAGGAACAGAATCATGTGCAATAAATTACAAAAACATGGTTCTGATCAGGATGAAAGGACAAAGTAGCCTCCAAGTCAAACAGTGTCAAAGACAGGATATGAGCTAGGTGGACTTTCAGTCTGGTCCAGAACAGTGTCTTCTGCAGGCTCATGAAACCAAAAGTTTTTGTACTTTGGACTTTTCTAGAAAAAGAAGATGTGGACGAATGTTGCTAGCCAGAGTAGTGCCCTTGGGAATCTGCTTCCACAAATGTGTGCCCTTCTGCTCATTCCACACAGCACAGAGCTGCTCACTTTTGCAACTAGAGATTCCTCAGCAATTTTATAGGCATGCCATAGACATCACATTCCATTTTCCCTCCCAGAGAGCAGGTAACTGGCTTCTCAGTGGTACAGTACTAGGAGGCCTGAGCATTGGTAGGCATACACATTCTCAGTGATGTCTCCCTATCCAGAAATGTAATTTTTCACCCCACATAGTCTTACAAACAGTATTAATGATACTGTTAGCCTGTAGATAATGGCACACCATGTGCTTGCCTATCTTGCTTGGAATTTCCTGGGTTGTATTCATGTATTTATGAAGTGGTGGTTGTCTTTTATGAGTGAAAAAAAGTGAGGAGCAAAATACGCTTAAATAATGTGTATTTTCTTCAATCTCAATGTAAGAAGTGGCAGACTGCTTTTCAAGGATGCTGACAGTGAGCAATTTAAATGCCAAGTAGCAAAAGTTGTCAAGAACATTTCAAACAGGTTGACTGGCTTTGAATTGTAATGTTTCATTTAATGTGTTTCATTACATAACTGCTTTAGGAATATCTCTTAGTTTGAACCTCTCTTGCACTTTATCATTCACTCTCTAGATTTTTTCCATAGAAGCTTTAGTCAAGGTGAGATATTTGTGCTGGGAAAAAATATAAGAAGGTCAACAAAAATATCAGTCTTTAAAAGCTGTGTTTATTGTATACTTCCTGAAATGGAATGATGTTTTCTCGTTAAACTTTGCTAATTTTAACAGAGATTTTTCTTCAGAGAAAGTGAGCTTCCTGACTCAGAATGTCAGATTTTCTGAGCACAGACCTTAGGTTAATGGAAAATCTAATGAACAACAGCATATTTCTTTAAAGTCAATAAATTGTCCATTAAATGTTCTGGTTTTGATGGAAAAGTAAGTGTTTGATGTTTCCTTGTCTTCCTAGGAAGACATGCACTTCTGCTGAATTTTCACCTTCACCAAGGAGGAAAATGTCTTCAAGTAATGTGTCAGGGTTGCAGCCCTATTCTTTTAATTCTCCTTGTGTTCCGGAAACATCTCGCCTTATTTCAAAATTGTTCTGTAATATATATGAGGCCTAAATATCTCTTCCTGAAAGAGATAAAAATGTTAAGTCTATTACCATCCACTGTCAGAAATGGAACACTAAAATAAATAGCTCTTAGATTTAAGTCTGGCGTTGCCATGTCTAGTGTAAATTTCATGATTTAACAACCTGAAAATCATATTTCTTTTAATTTTATTGTAAACTAAGAGTTAAACATTAATTTCTTCTTATGTATCTTTTCTGATCTCTAGATTTGCATTTTTGACATGTGATTATGAGCGTGTAAGGGCTTTTTTTCCTTACCACAATACTATTCATCTCTCCTTAAATGTTGACAAATTTTCCCTCTGACTCTATATGGAAATGTATTACACCTTACATGATGGGTAAGAAAGAATGACAAAGCAGCAGTGAAAAGGCTCTACCAAAGACAGTTGTCATCAAACTATATCCCTGCAGAACATTGCTGTGAATTTCAAAGCTGTCATATTGTTTATCACCGTATGAAAGCGTGGCTTGCCTGTCATCTTGGAAAAGCTGAATCAGAGTAAGGAAAGCAAGGACAAGAGGATATAAATAGATGAGGAAAACATTTCTCATACAGCTTTCCATGGTTTTCTTTTGTCATAATCACATTGCTTGCAGTTGCTTAAAAAAAATTATTTTGCCAATAAGCAATTTCCTAGAATAAATGTTCCTTATCTTCCTGGAAGCATATATTCAGCAATAATTTAAATACTTTCATTCTCCTCCAGATAACTCTTGTCCTTGCCCTGCCCATATCACATGTAAGGATGTTTCTCGTTTGGGTTTTTTTTAATTAATTAATATTCTTTGTTTGTATATAATTTGTGAAGTTTAAAATCATTGTGGCTAGTTTCAGACCTCTTTTTTTTTTTTTTTTTTTTTTTTTTTTTTTTTTTTTTTTTTTTTTTTTATGTGGAAGACAAGCAAAACAGGAGGTATGTTTCAAATATTAGCCCTTTAGCTGGTGTTCTTGCTAATGCACTCTGCTTCTTCCCTGTGCTACCAAGTGACCACCACAAATTCAGTAACCAATAAGTGTCCTCTGTAGAAAGGTCTACAATGGCCAAAGCTACAATTTCTATTAAGTGATCTCCCAGAAACAGTTTGTGTACCTAAATGGTATTCATGGAGGTTGGGTACACAGCACTGGGTCTGTTTCCTTTTAATAGGGGTTATGTCTTGGTTTAGAAAACATAATTTGGACTTTTAATGAATAAAAGCTCTCTTATGTTATATAATCATTCTAAATCTTCCTTCTCAAAGAATGGTTGTATTTATTTTTTTTTATTGGATCAAGCCAATAAACAGATTAAATTAGAACTCCTTCCAATGAGCTCTTGGTTGATTTGCGCTTAGCGTGTGTCACACTTCAGTAATGTCAGTTCAAACCTTTTACTCTAATTAGGAGAAGATAATAAGATATGACATTTTTTAATATGGTGTGTTTTAGGTTTCTTGCAATGAGGCATGTTTGACACTGAGCATGACAATGAAAAAGCATCTGGTATTAAAGTAATATAAAAGTAAAATAAACAATATATAAAAAGCAGTCTTACATAATCAAAATAATGCTGCAAATTAAATAATATAATACTTTAGCTAATGTATCATACTCTAATATAATATGACATGCCAGTAGTGTTAATGCTTAATATGAAATGACGTGATGTCTAATACAGAAGAAAAACAAGTTTTAAATGTTGGAATTTCCTGTGCAACAGAAAATTTGACTGCAGTCTGGCTCTAAAGACAGAAGAATGGTGAGGGTGTGGAGAAAAACTGAAAAATAAAAGGAGAGGAAACTTTGAAAAAAGAGACAAGGTGGTGTGGCTCATATTTTGGGATTAGTGAGATTCATCTCCACCAGAAATTTATAACCTTAGGTGACAACTTCCTGTGTTGACCTCTCCCCTGCACTGGGCACATGCTGGAACTAACAGTGCCAGCCTGGTGCTGAGAGGCAGGAGCAAGGACCATGAACTGGCTCAGGGATAAATTGTGCCTGCACAGTGAAAATGCCCCAGCAGCTAAAAAACACTAGAACCTACCCTGATACAAATACTTCTCTGCTCATTATCATAACCTACTGAGAGCGCAGATTAGGAGTTGTGTAAATGATGTCAAACAAGCAAACAAACAAATTTTTAAAAAAAAGAAAATTATTCTAACTTCTGTCAGATTACTCTCTTTATTGATATGGTAAAAACAGATTACAAAATGCTTGTCGTAAGACCCAGGAGTAGCAAGATAAATTTGGAAAACCATTTTGGAAATTCATCTCTAGAGATGTGCATATTAATGACACACAACATAAAATAAGGGAAATTCTACTTTAAAGTAAAGGGGAGATGCTACATAACACAATGTTCTGATCAATGAAAAGAGAGGTCCATGTACAGGTATGCTTTTCATATGTTTGTTCAATTGAACATTTTCCCTATTCACAATAATGTTTGTCTGGAAATAAGGTGTTCAAGTCCTCTACTGTTAATAATCTTAATTTAAAAATTATGAATTCACATTTACTGCTGAAATTACCAGTTACGTACATATTTTTCAATTCACTTGTACTAAATCAAATTCCCTGCCGTTTCTACAATATGTAATTCAAGAACTTTTGTGTCAACCATAGGAAATCAAAATTAAAATAGATTTCTCTTTTTTTATATATATACAATTAGTATTTCTTCAAACAGCTTCAATTTTAGTCTGCTGTGTTGCCATATAATTAAAAAGCAGGCAGTGCAGCATTTTGTTGTGGTAGATCAGGAACATTTCAAATCATGCAACTGCCTGGCTGCCATTTTGGAATTCTGAAGAGTCTAGGGAAAATTTGAGAATTACAAAGATATTTAATATTAGGCTGAATTTTAGAGATATCCTAGATCCATCAGGATGAAGCTGCCATTCTGTGTCTCAAAATAAAAAGAAAGTTTTCCCTTTATACAGATATATGTATATTCACAAGGCTCTTTAGGTTATGTATAAATGAATTGTCAAAAATTCAACTTTAAAAAATCCTATTTATTTAACAACGTATTTAACCATGTCATCAACAGATAATCAAAAGAGGAAGACAGAAGGCCATAATTTCTGGATATTAAGGATATTTTTCTCTCCTACCAAAAATATCTGTTTCCCACAATAACAGGACCTGCTGTAAGCAGCTGATGTTCATTTGAAGAAAATGGGCTTATATAAAGGTTGAATTTCACCCAATAGTATTTTTTGATTGTATTTTTGAACTTAATTAAAACACAACTGATAAAGACCTTAATTATGTTTGTCATATGTCAAACAAAGTAGTAAGAGCATTCTGACATAAATTGTCCTTTAACTGCAGATGCTAGAATCTAAAAAAGTATCAAGATTATTATAATTGCTTTTACTCACAAAATTATAGATTGTGAATAGAATGGTGGAAATATGTTAACAATATTTTTATATTATTGTTAAAAACTATTAAATGCCTAATTTGTAAAGCATTGCTTGTTCTATTATTAGGCCTTACAGATTTTTTTTATGGTATCAGGAACAAAGTAATTAATAATAATAACAATAAGAATTATATAGCAACAGCAATATTGTGAGAAATAATATAAAGACTGTAATTTAAGGAAGTATACATTTGTCATGCAGTGAAGCTTGCTTATGTAGTGACCATTAAATATTTCTAATTTACTGGGGTTCTTTGTAACTAGTTTGGCTCAAAGAGGCAGGAAATCTCTGCCTCAGAGAATGGATATATATATATATATATATATATAGATATACACATAGATATATAAATATATAGGTATATATGGTTGACAATATTTAATACCTTACTTTCTCCACAGGCCTTCATTTCCAGAGGATATGGGCAGTATTACAAATTATGATACACATAGAGTATAATTCAGAGGAAGATGATGCCCTACATATATGGTTTGTCCAATTGGTCCTCTCTATTTTTCCAAGGAAGTGAAGATTTAAAACACATTTAGGCTTCAGAATCATTATTACCCGTCTCTGCATAAGATTTTACTAAGAAAATCCTTGCATGCTTATTATTAAAATTAAGTCTTCCTAAATGAATTCTATTTTTTTTCTGATTTATTACAGTTACAGATTCAAGTTGTATGATTTCTTAGGAATCCATTATAATCAAAATTGTATTTCAAAAAATTAATAATATTAATTTTCTACCTGGCATTCTTCAGTCAAAAATGCTTTAGAAGACAGAAATTGATGACTTTTGTTTATTTTTATTTATACCTAGAATTATCTTAAGAGTTTCTTATATAAAAAAAAGCTTAAAACAGTACACTCAATTAAAAATTCTTTAGAGCAGAGTAAGTACAGGTTATCTACTTAATAATACAACAAATATTACAAGTAATGTATACCATGGTTTATTTTGTCTCATATTTTTTTCAGATTATTTTGGTGGTTATTCTCATACATGCAAAAAATCAGTCTTCTTGGGATTCTGTTACTCCTACCTTGTGTATTTTCTTTTGAATAACATCTAATTCTGTATTCAAAGTTGTAACTTTTTATTGCCTACATAAACAGATTTTCAACATCTGTATTGGCTGAATTTTAGAAAAACAAAATGTTTCACTATGAAAATTTGACATTTTATTCTATATCACTGTTGGTTTCTTACCTGCTTTTCCTAAATCACTTTTAAAGAGCTTTCATTTTTGATATAATTTCTGAAATTTGGGGGGTGATTCCTTATGATTCCATAGAATTTTGTGAAAGTAATTACTTTCAAATTTCTATCGGTATTAATTCCGGTAGCAGTACATGAAATTATGTTGTAGTGCAGTGCCATAGCTATTAATGGCAGCCTTTTAATGGACAGCTTCTATAGCTGAGTCACTCTCATGGTGGATGCTTTTTTACTGTTTCAAGCTAAACTTCAAGTAAAACTGCAGTGCTCTGTTAGGCTTATTTTCTTCTAATATAGCCCTGCAATGTCAGTATTACAGAGAAATTCTGTAGAAATAAAATACATTCAACATTCTATTTCTTTCATACACATCTGTTTTATATGTAGTGCTATATTAGAAAGAAATCCAGTTATAAAAATCTTCACTACAGTATCATGAGTTATAAATTACAAAAATAATTTCTGAGGCAAAATGTTACATTAAGAGCATTCTTTATTAAGATTCAAGAGATTTAACAAAAGTTAGGTAGACAAGCTCTTAAACTCGTATGTTTTCACTTAGCATATTATAATGGGAAAACCATATTTCAAACAAGTTTTTAAAATAAATGTAGTAGCCCAATGTGTAAATTGTTCATCGTCATGAACATTTTTGTGAAAGAATCTTCCTGAATCTGATGTGATGTTTCGCCCTCTAAAAANNNNGGTGTGATTTTTCGCCATAAAAAAAAAAAAAAAAAAAAAAAAAAAGGGGAGACTATTAAACTCTGGGGAGAATTGTGCACTGAAATGATCCACAGAGACTTCAAGAGGCAGAAGCATTCAGTAGCTCATGGATGTTCAGAATGACTAAAATCTCCATAAGATTTGGGTCTACCCTGTGAAGAAAGTCAGGCTATTCTAGACATCAAAAAGCACAAAAGTCCTAAGAGAAGCACTACTTAAAGAGTTTCCCAAACTAGGAAGTTATAGACAGAAGGATTTTGGTGGAATTTTAGTTGCCAGAATATGTAAAAAAAAAAAAAAAAAAAAAAAAAAAAAAAAAAAA
>WEIU01023097.1:17677-47565 GCA_013389925.1 Aegithalos caudatus
ATTGTACTACTAAAAAAAAAACAAGCTAAAATATATTTACTTTCCAATACTACTCAGTCAAGAAGGCATCTAGCTCTGTCTTATCTCCCCTTATCAACATTTATTAGCATGAACAAGTTCTAGTTATTAAAATGATTGTGTATGAGGAAGTATTGCTTTCATAGAACAGAAAATCACTACATTACAATAAAAGTCTCTGGTTTCAAATTTAAATATCAGTGATGTTGCCTTGTTTAAACAGGTCTGAACCAACACTGACCCCAGACACCTGATTTCCTCAGGAATCTGCTCTGTACATATGTGTGAGAGTACCACATCTGCATGCTTCTTTCATCTTGCTGTGATTTTTAGGTATTGTGGAATATATGAACTGATTGATGTAAGAGACAAAGCTGTCCTCCATTCTCTGTGAAAATTGCTGGTTTTGTGAGCAAATGTTTGTAACTGATTTGTAATAAGTTGTTCCTAAAGGAGAGAAGCTTGATTCAGCTCCAGCCATTTGAAGCTACAGTTCTTGTTTCATATCTCTCTCTATCTAAATACCTCTGCTGTGCTTTTTTTCTCCCCTCAAAGACTCATATTTCATTTGGCCCAAATAATGACTTTGGGATGCTTGGGATGGGTTTAAATACTTTAGAAACTGGTTTTATATCACTTTGTATCATTTTGGAAGCCCAGTCAGGTATATCTGATCTCTTTACTTCCCGTTTAATTGTGGTGTAATAAAAGTAAAAAAAGATTTTAAAAAGAGAGAAAAAAGTTTTCTGCAAAACCCAATCTTACTTTCTATAGCATCTACCTTACATTTTAAAGAATTGAAATGGAAGAGGCATAATATCTTTCAAGGTTGCTTCAGGTGATAACAAATCTGTATTCTGATACCTTAGGAATTGGTAATCACCAGTAATTATTTTCATTGCAGAAAAATCTCTGTAGATGGCATGTGCAGTTGAAATTCAGCAGGAAAGCTGACAGGGAAAGTGAGTAAAAATGCAATAACTTTTAGACTATGCCTATGAAAATCATTTTGGTTGAATAAATATGACAGAAAGTGGAAGAGGCAATACTTCTGAAGAAGAAGAAAACACTTGTATAGAGACACCATAATGTGAGAACATCCACAGAAGAGGGAAAGGGGATGAGAAGGAGTGAAAAAACCCAACAATTGGAGAAGAAATATTGAAACTATAGTGGGAAATTTAGTCAGATATAAGAAAGGAAAAGATGAAATAGAGAGGAAGGAAATATGGTTTGTCTTAGTTCCTCCATATAAATGTTTCTCAAGTCAGCACCCAGTGCCAATGCTGCAATGGGTACTGCAGACCCAGAATTCTTTGACCTTTACACTCATCACTCTCCAGGCAGAAGCTATCTGCAATTCTCCTCCTCTGTATTTGTTGTAGTCTGCTTCCTTGCAGTATTTTCATGTATACAAACACCACAAGCCCTTTGATCATCCCTACTTTCTTCATGATTAGTGGGAGATCTGATTTGTCTTAAAGCAGATATTGTCTCTATTCCATAGGATTCCTCTTGATACTTTAGCTTTAAATTGCCTAAGCCATGACAATGAGTAGTCATTGTCAGCAAGGAGGTGGAAGTGGTTGGACTGAAAAATGTTTCTGTGTGATGTTATTCACATTCACCTTCAGAAAGGGTTTTCTTTCTTTCTTTCCTGATTCCTTTTATTCCTTTTGCTATCTTCATGATAAATGTTACAAGCAACAGGAAGATTATCTCCATTTTACGTTGTAATGTGTTTTCTTATTTGGAAACATCACCAATTGTGTTGAAAACAGGATGTTTGTCTTTCTCTATCAGCTTCCCACAGTACAAGACTTATAAACTTATATATCTTTCTCTCTGGACTTAGGTGCCCTTCTCATACACAGAGGGGTCTTCTTAGGGCCCAATTAACAAGTGTAACAGAAATTTGTTCCTCACACTGTAGATTGTGATGCTGAAGCAGGATGTGAGGGAATGCTGTCCAGAATGTCTCCAGTACTGACAAATGCACGTTGATATAGTAAACTTATTTAATTTATTAAAGACCAAAATTAAATATATACCAGGGTTTTTAAGAATAATAAATACTGAGTTAATATTTATTAATATAAAGTTCAGAAATACAGTGATAAATAGTCCCCACATATCAAAACCAAGCTGACCTTAGCCATTCTAACAAATAAAATTTATGTATTTCAGTAATTCACAGAAGTCACCTACACTGCCTTAGACAACATATATCTTTTATGTCTTTAATGGAGGTAAGTGTGATAAGCTAATGCCCTTCTATCATTGTCATGATGAATATAGAGCAATGAGAAAGTGTAGACATGCTCTTAATCAACTGCTTGATGCTTTTGACACATTTCAATTTGTGCTCAGTGAGTTTGACAGTTGAGATCTAGCCAAGTGCTTCCCAAAGTAATGTATAATTCTGCTTTTTCATACAACAACTTTTTGCATTTGGTGCTTGTATTACCATGGGAGAGATTGCAGCATAGAGTTTCAGGATCCTTTGGTTCTATGTGTAAGACGTAAGAAGAATAAAAAGGTAGAATGACTTTCCAAGAGAAATAGCAGAAAAGTCTGTTTCATTGGATTGTATTCACAAGCAAAACTGAATGCATTTTTTTCTGTCATGCTTGCTTTTCTAGCATCCAAGCCTTTTGTAGGTGAAATAAATACACTAGTGATATCTAGTTAATTCCATTAATAGCCTATATTATTTGTCTCTTTTTTCAGAGCAAACATCTCAATAAACATAATTTGAAGGCTTTGCAGGCTTATTGAAGGCCGGTTCATGATTACAAATTGTCCTGTAATATAATCAGAGACATGGTTTGACTGTGAGTTGGTGGCCATTTTTGGCCAGATGGAAGTCCTTTCAAAGGCAGTGAGCTTTTGGATCCATTCAAATATTCCAACATACAATTTGGCTGCCAAACACTCTTGACTGAGAAATTTTTGTGCCCAACATCTTGTTCCTGGGTTTCTGTTATTGCAAAAAAGATAACATAGATTTTGACAGGTTGCAAGATGATTAGAAAGAGCAAAACCAGAGCAATTTGAGTAACTATTTGTCCCTATTCACGTATCTGTACCTAAGGGTCAGCTGTACCTTTTCCTGACACATATGCCCCAAAACATGAAATTAAGATGCTGCTGCCTTGCTGTTGAAAACCAGCAGGGGAAGTTAATCTGATTCATAATGTAATGATAAGAACTATAATCCCACTAGAGAGGGGTTAAAAAGAGGCTGGAGTCCTCATAGAATTGCTAAGAAAAAAAATGTATATAACAAACACATTATTTCATTATCCTATTAAACAGGTAGAAATAAATATATGTTCAAGTAAAATCAGTGAAGTAACACAAATGTGAAAGCAAAGGAGAGAAATCAGGTTTAGGTTCCTAGTCGTTTTGATGATTAGGACTAACAAAAGATCTCATTAAGAAGGAATAATAATCCCAAATCAATAGGGATGATAATGGATAAAATGCTGAGGGGAAAAAAAATCACAGGATTTTTATTAACAAGAATGGTTTTCTTTGTTGATTTCAGCATCATTGCAGTGTAAGACTAGATTCATAGAATGCAGCATCAGCTAAATTACCTAAAAACCAAAAGCAGTTAACTGTTTCCTATCAAAGATTTAGAGGTATGCATAAGTGAAGAGATTCTGGATTTATTTTGTAGGTTGAAATAGACCTTCAAACATTTGAAAATCTTGGTGTTTACTTTGCATTATCTGGTTTGCCCTGTTTTTCTGTCATTAGTTTATTTGACATTATGTTTCTTTCTATTCACTTCCTTTATCTAAATATGAATGACTGAATGAAAGACTAATGCAACCTGAAATGCCAAGTTTTGTGACATGGAAGCTAATTAGAGTAATTATTACTAGTAACAAACAATTCCTTCCACAAATGTGTATCCCAGCATCACTGGGGACAGAATATCTTCTCTATTTTACACTAAGTAGCTAAGTAAATTGCTCAAAGTCCTCTGTAAAGACAAAAGAGACATCCTATTGAGTCTTTAGAAGGGTTATGAGAATTCTATACCCAAAAAATCTGGATCCCAGTTTGATTCTGACCTGTAATTTCCTATGCTTTACTTCAACTATTACTGATCCCATCACAGGATTAACTCAATCTGTGTTTACAAGTGTGATAGCAAAAAGATTAACAGAGGACTCTCTTGTTGCTTATCAATCTTTCCAGAATGCAGGCAGAAAAAAACCCTTTTATAACCCTAAATTAATATCTCAAATATCTAAAACATAGATGTTAACCATAATACTCCACATTTATCTGATTAAAGTAGCTCAGAAAAAAAGATTAAAATAAGGGATTTGTATGACATGTAGACAGTCCTATACTGTACATTTTATTACAGAGGTCTATTCATTTAGGGTCAATCCATCTCTGATGGCATATAAAAAAAAAAAAAAAAAAAAAAAAAAAGAAACAGCAAGCCCTAACTGAAAAAATAATGGCTCAGAGGCTTTTTTCTGAAGCCATACTCCAAGATGAATTTAAATGACACAGCAGGACTCATTTAGAAGGAAAGGTTTTGAATCAGGCAGATCAGACCCAGGGTTTTCTGATTTATTTTTAGTTCAGCATTTGTAGGGCTTAATTGTTAGACATTTCTGAAGAAATAAGTGCTGGTTTCTGTACTCATGTCATTATGGCTGGTAACTGTAGCACTGCACATAGCAAGATGTACCTTGCATTTTCCATTCTTAGGAGAAAAAAAAATATAGCCAAAGTTTGAACCACAGTATTTATTGTAGAGTATCTTACACACTAAATTTGCTCCTAAAAATCAATGAATTTCCATTTTAGAACAGTAATGGGGAAAATAAATTGTTATTCCATGCTCAGTCATTATTTTAAATAACTTATTCAGTTACTATACTTCAGAGTGAAAATTTAAATCTGGCTTATGAATGGTTGTATGCAAAAAACTTTAATGTGGCTAAGTTGAAAGACTCTAAATCTCATATTGCTCAAAATTGAGCAAGCCTCTAAATCTCATATTGCTCAAAATTGAACATACTGAGTGCAGAATTCAGCACTCTGTATTTTCACTTGACTGTCCCATGTCCTCCTGCAAAGAGTGGCTACTCTGGTCTCTTTAGCAGCTGTAAGGGGCTGACCCTGGGTGGAGTGACTGGTGGCAACTGAAGGCAGTCTATTCCCCTCCTCCTCTGCTGGACAGGGTAAAGAAAACAAAACAAAAGGCTTGTGGGCCAGTAGAAGGACAGGGAAAGATCACTCACCAATTATCATAATGAACAAAAGAGACTGACTTGGGAAAAATGTATTAATTTAACAAATCAAATCAAAGTAGGATAATGAGAAGTAAAACCAAACTTTAAATATCTTCCCTGCAGTAACACCATATTCCTTCTTCCTGGGCTTAACTTTACTTTCCATTTTCTCTTTCTCATCCCCATCAGTGTCACAGGAGGACAAGGAATGGGGGCTGCAGTCAGACACATGGTGTCTCTGCCACCCCTTCCTCTTCAGTGGGAAGACTCCCCACGCTCAGTCCCTACATAGTGGGGCTCCTACTATGGGAGGCAGTGCTCCATGAACATCTCCAGGGTGAGTCCCTGCCATAGGCAGCAGTTCTTCACAAACTGCTTCAGCATGGGTCCTTTCCACAGGGTGCAGTCCCTCAGGAACAGACTGCTTCATTGTTAGTCCCCCACAGCATCACAGATCCTGCCAGCAAACCTGCTCCACATGCACTCCTTTCCATGGGTCTGCAGGTCCCACCAGGAGCCTGTTCAACGTGGGCTCTCTGCAGGGTCACAGCCTCCCTGCTCTGGTGTGGGATTCTCCAGTGGCTGAAGGTGAATCTCTGCTCCACCATGGTCCTCCATGGGCTGCAGGACCATGGACCTCACCATGCTCTGCACCAGGGGCTGCAGGGGGATCTCAGTTCTGGCCCTTTGGAATATTTCCTCCCCCTCCTTCCCTGTCTTTGCTGTCTGTAGAGTTGTTCCTATCACATATTCCAAGTCCTGTCTCCAGGTGTAGATGCACAGGATTATTTTCCCTCTCTTAAATCTGTCTTCCCAGAGGTGCTACCACTGTTGTTGATGGGCTTGGCTTTGGCTTTGGCCAGTGGCTGCTCTGTCTTGGAGCAGCTGGCATTGGCCCCACTGGACATGGGAGAAGATTCTGGAAGCTTCTTGCAGAGTCACTTATGCAGCCACCTGCTACCAAAATCTTGTTATGAAAAAACAATAGACAGGCCTTAAGAAAAAGGGAAAGACAAAACAAAATCATGGTCAAAGCAAGGATGACTGGATTTTCAGACAGTTTATCAGAGACTTTTATGAGACCTTTTCTTTCAAGAACCAAACTGACATTTTCTTTCAACATTTTTTTCCTGTTGTCTTCTAAATATCTTCCCATAATTTTTTTTTCTAATTCCTTTAGATGCCCTTCCATTCAATAGTTCTTTCTCTGAAGTTTAATTAGTGCCTGGATATTTTCACCCAGAACATTTACTTCCATTCACTAACAAAGTTTGCTGGTATCACTTTTCCTTCTCTGTGCTGAAAAAAAAAGCTAATAAAATATTTAAGATTTGATTGTCTAGTTAAACTGACATATTTTGGGAAAATAAACTGTTACATTACAAAGTATATGAACAAGAGGAAAAAAATTACTTTTAGCTCTACAGACTATGGCTTTATTAATCTCTATAGAACTATAGCAATGGATCACTGTACCAGATCCTTAAGTTCTATATTAATAGACATTTTCAAAATACATAATGAAAATACAATAGAATAGGCACAAACTTACACACATACTACAATTGATCTAATTTTAGATAGCTGTCAATGCTATTAATAGGGCTATTCATTTTAAGTTACTATTAAATTAAAAAAAAAGATTAATGGTAACTATTTAATTGACATATAATAAATCAATACAGAACTATGAGTTACTAGGTTTCTAATTTTATTCATATATTTAAAATAAAAAAATTATATCAGAATAGCAGAAGTAACAAACACAACCCCACATATAGTGTATCTTATGTGAAATCCCATCATCTGACTGAATTCCTCTATAAAATAATAAATTTCTTTTCAACTGATTCAACAGATTTTATTTATTTCAGTTTACTACTTGTTTCTTGTAGGGTGTTCCTTTTGTTGAAGTGACTATACTAAAAGTGCAGTGTTTGCCAGGAGTTGTCTCTTTTATGGATTAGACATTCAAAAAACATATTGAGAAATATATTCTCATCTTTTCCTTAATCCTAATCTTTTCAATAAATCTCAAAGAAGTTAAATTGTTTTCATCATCACTATTTAAAGGAAAAAATATTTTGCATTTTGCTCTACCTGAGCAAAAAAATAAAAATCTTTACCTAAGCAAAAAATTCTCTGAATGTTTCATTTTAAGACAGAAAGTGATTTTCTTTTGATTTTTTTTTTTTTTAACAATAAGCATTTCAACAAGAGCTGGGGCTGAAGCATATTACAGAAGAGAACCTTCTGATGCTGCTCTCTGAGGTTCATTTGTTACAGAAAATCAGCCCAGAGTCTTGTTCTCCACAATGTGAACCTTAAACATCTTATCCATTGTAATAATATAAAAAGAAATGAGGACCATAGGCACTAGCTCTCTATATTCTTGATGAGCTTCTGCTATTACCACTTGCTTCATAAATTACCTGTTGGCTCTAAGCCAGATTCAGCCTCCACTTTATGCTCTGATCTCTAACTTGCCAGAGGATCTGAAATACAAGAGGATTCAGCAAGCTGTATTCTGTTATCATCCCAGCAGCTGAAGTCTGGCACGGCAGCGTGACATTTGATTGGTAGATTGCCACCTAATAAATTAATGTAATAGATAATAGGATTTAATTGCTTGAGTCTCTCCTTTCTCTAGCATCAGCTAACCTGATGAGTAGCTTACATTTTTGCTGACACAGTCAGCAGTTCTGTTGGCCTTTACACTAGTAATATCACTTTTTGGCCAAGTCTGGAGAAAGTCTTTAAGGATTCACCTAACTTTTTTATTCCTGGCTCAGCTACCTTTGTGCGGTTCCATTTTCTACGTATCCATTCCTTACATGGGAAAATTGCTCCTAATTAATCATCAATAGGAGAAGAAGAGAGAGAAACTATTTTTGGATGACTATCATTTGGGAGCCCAGTAGCATTCTGGCTCTTCCAAATCTCTGGGAAAAAAAAAAATGCTGGGATCAAAAGACATCACTTTTTACAAAATTTATAACAGATTCTGCTGAAACTCTCTATTTTGATACTGCTGTGTAGACACTCCTTATTTAACACTCTAAAAGGAATTACTTATATTTTTGAGATTGGGCTTTGTAACTTAGGAAGCATGCTATTTTTTCCTTTTTCCCCACCCTATCCTTTTGTGTCACACAAGTATTGACACATCTATATTTTGATTACTCTACCAGTAAATGAGAAAGGAGTTGCACATACTGTGTGTAATCCTTCCTCACTGCTGTTGGTGTTAGCGTAGGAAACCCATAATCACAGAAATTATTATATGCAGGTGCTTCTATTGAGGGCTCCCAGGAATCGGGCTACAAAACCCAAATCGACTTCGAACCCCGACCCACGAGCGATGAGCTTTTATACCCCCTTATTATACAACTATATATTGATGATTAAACCTGTATTGTTCTATTGTATCATCCAAGCATGAATTCTTGTGATTTTGGTGAAACAATAGTCATATTCAATCACTATCTAATATTCACATGCTGAGTACTCTTTCCTGATTTACTACCCGGATCAAGTCATACTTGATTTGGTTAAGACAATATAGCTGTGATTATAGCAAGGCCAATGTCCAGCTTCTAAGGTCTCTCTGACCAGTAGATGCAGATCCCCCCTTTTCTAACTGCTCTTTCTAAACCACCACCACTCCCTAGTTATAATTTTAGAAATCATTTTAACCCTATACTATCATTGGGAGGCAATAGCTATGCAGCTGAGGCATAACAGATATTGTAACTGAATCAGACTGTCAGTCACTGATCATGAAAATGTACCAGAAAAACACAGGAGTGAAATAGTGTAATTAAAAGGGATACAGGTGAGTAGAGGAAGACCTCTGAAAAACAGAAAGGGAGTGAGGTCTGTGGTGATGCACCTTCTCCAGGTCTGTCCATTGAGGGCAAAAGTAATTTATTCCAGCTTAATAGGATAAGGGCTTTTGGTAGGAATCCTGTGGTTATCATATTAGTTTTATCTACTAGAGGTTTCTGTGATGAAGGATTTAGGTTTCTTAGATCTCAGGTATTTTTTAAAAAGTGTTTGTAGCAGAATCACAAAGGAAAAATGATGATAACTAAATATGTGATCTGATGTCTAAAGCAGATAATGAGTAAGGAGAAAACCCTGGGCACTAATTTTGGAATTACTGAGACAGAAAGATTATTACAGGTTTTGATGGCTGGAAAAATCACCGGTGTCCAGAGACTCGTTGTAGAAATATTCCTTCTATAAGTTCTGTTTGCTTACTCAGTCAGTAAAAGTCAGGAAGCTAGATATGGAAAAATCTTAGGTATTTTTGAAAAGGTGTTCCTGTATGCTCATAAGCAACTAAAAGATAGCCTCTCACTTCTGCTGCTTACTTGGGAATGTTCACATTTGACATTGTGCTATTAGGCACACAAGTTTGGCTGTCAAGTATAGTATACGGACACCTGGCATCAGGAATTTTCTGGTCCTAGTGTGGAAAGAATTTTTTTAGAAAACAGCATTTTTTTCCCTCCTTGCCATGTTTTAGACCCAACTCAGCACTGTTGCTCCAGCTACACTCCCTTTCTGTCCTTTTCTTCATACATGGAACACACAATTCTTAATATGTGGTGTTTCTGCCTGCTATTCAGCTGGTAGACATATCACACACTCTCTTTCCATGGGGAACTGGAATTCATCTCAGATTAGTGAATTTTTTTCAGAGTGAAATCTGAAATGAAGCCAATTTCTAGTTAGGTCTTAAGCTAATTCCTTCAAGATGGGTTGGGTAACTGTAAAAAGACATCTTGGAGAAGTCTGTGAGAAGTATCCTCAGGGATTTTCCCCATAACCCATTTCAAGAACCTTGTCTTAACCTCTCCTTCCCTTGCAGAACAGCCCACTTCAGGAAAAAACAAATCAAGAAATTCATTTTCTCCTCTAGGATGTGTAGCAATGGTTTAATGAATAGGTCTCAAAGGTGGGTTTATGGTCTCCATCTCTGGCTGTGTTATAGCAAAGACATTTTAAAATTGTATCCAGATCTTCAGATCTTTTATACATTAAGGCAATATATTTCCATTGCAATGTATCAAAATTTCTCCATGGCTATAATCTCTAGGTAGACAGGTTTCCAAGCATTTCTGCTAATTTGAGGTGTTGAAATATCATCAAGTGACAAATTTAGGGTTCTGAGTTACATGAAAAATTATGTTCAGAATTTCTGTCCCTAATCAAAGATTGGATATGGGAATTTAAATTGAAGATAAAATTTACTGTTTTTTAAAGGGCCAAGTTTATTTTATTTTAGTATGTTTTAATAGGAATGTGATGTTTTCACTGTACATAAATGCGAAAGCAGTATTGAAACTATCACAGCTGGGCTTCTAAAATGCTTTGGCATGGAAAATAAAGTGACTAGTTGTTTTCTGCTACATTTTAAATTGCCTAAATTATTTAGGTCAAAAATATTTCCAAATATCAAGGAGTTCTTTCCCTCCTCAGCTGTCTGCCTGAGCCTTCTTTCACTAGGCAGTTTTTAAGCTAGCCTCAAAGATAAGGAAAAAAACCAAATACAAAAACATAAAGGTATTTTAATGATACGGGAAAATATATTTGATGTCATTATGAAAAAAAAGTGATGTTCTTCCTTAACTGTAATTTTTTTTAATTACAAAAGAATAACTATGAGAAAGAAGACATACAAAAGAACACATGGACTTAAATATCCAGCTGTTGTAACATTTCAGATATTGATATATGTGGTTTATGTTATATAATTGAGAAAACCAGAAGTATATGTTGGAAAAAGAAATCTTATTCACAACTAAACTTTTACAGATCTCAGGAAGAAAAATTTGAATTTGAATTCTTTTAAGTGTAATGGATGCTGAAGAGTATGTCTGTTGAAGATACAAGTGTTGTGTTTAAGGAAAAGCACAAGAAATTGGAAAATAGAAAAGAGTCATATCTGCAGAATATGAATTTACTCACTTGACAGTTCAGTACTTCAGTTTCATGGGTAATAGTTTTAAATAGGAACATATTCACAGACTAGAAAAATCATAAAGAGAAGATAAATCCTTTATTAACTTTCTTTTCTAATAAAGTAGGACAGTTTGAAGGTCTTTTCTTACAGAAATATCACTGTAAAATTGAAATAGGCTTTGTCTCTGGTCCAGACTCCTGATCAGAGCTAGGGCAGCTCTCAGGTCAGACTCCTTTGTTCAGGGATTTTCTTGGTTGGGGCTTGAAAACCTCCAAGGAGCCAACTTCTCTGGGTAACCTCTTCTACTGCCTGGCTCTCCCTGTGGGAAAAAAGGGATGCCTTATATCAGGACTGAATCCCCAGTGCTTTGGTTTCTTCTCTCATTCCTTAAACCCCTGCAAAGAGCCTCAGTGACCTTCCTATAAGAGTTGGAGGACAGTGGTGAGGCTCCCTGATGCCATCCCTTCCTCAAGGCAGAACAAGTCCTACTTTCTCAGCCTCTCCTAGAGGGGTAAGTGTTCCAGCCCCAGTAATGGGTGGGTTGACCTTGGCTGGATGCCAGATGCCCACCCCTGCTACTCTCTCATTCTCTTTCCTCTACAGGAGTAAATACAATTTTAAAAATTGCAGATTGAGATATAGCCATGATGATCATTTACCAATTACCATCAGAGACAAAACAAATTTGCCTTCAAAATAAACTTATCACGAATTAATTAGATTTGAACCATGAGAAACAAAGAGAAAATTGAAAACCCACCTTCCCCTAATCCCCTTTTTCACCCAGACAACTTCACTGCTCTCTGCACTCGTTTGCCTTGTCAGCCTTGAACAACAAAGGGATGGTGGGGATTGGGGGATTATGGTCAACCCATAACTGCACCTCCTTTCATTTGCTCCCTGCTCTAGCATGGGTTCTCTCCATGGGCTGCAGCTCTTCAGGATGATTCTGCTCCAATTTGGACTCCCATATGAGCTCCAGGGAAATAACTGCTCCACCTTGGTCTCCATGGGCTGCAGGGGCTGTCCCAGTACCTGAGTATCTCTTTCATCTTCTTTCAACCTTGTGCTCATGGGACTATTTCTCACTTTTTTTCCCCCACACTCCTCACTGCCTGTGCAGTTTTCACCCTTCCTTGAATAGATTTTCCCAGAGCTGCCACCAGTTTGGCTGATGGATGCAGTGGGTCCTATCTGGGTCAGCTGGAACCAGCTGTGTCCAGAATGAGGCAGCTGCTGGCATCTCCTCACCAGGGTCCCCCTGCAGTGCCCTCATTGCCAGCATATAGACATGGGTGGGCACAGGCAACACATACATCAGGCTTCCACCAAATACGTACATATCTCATTCCTCCCTACTTTCCAGTAACATCTTTTTTTGCTTTTCCCTGATTTTTTTGCACGTTTTTATTTTTGTGTGGTAATGATCAAACTGAATGAATTTTCTGAAAGCCAGGCACAGAAACATTTTGGGTAGTAAGTGGGACTTAAGCCATTCTCTGTAGACCCAGGTGGCTCACATGCCTGCACCACAGGACATGGTGGCCAACAGGCTGTGGAGCTCTCAGCAGGGTTGACAGCTGAGCAAGTAATCAGAAATACACAAGGAACTATTTTATCCCCACTGATGAATACAAAATAACTAGCATCTCAACTATCATGATTTAATAGATGTGTGACAGCCTGATCAATTAATCTTGTGTCAGATCTAGAAGTCATACTTCCTCTCCATATTTTGAACCCAAAATGGATTGATATTAATGAAACAATCTACACTATGCCAACAAATCATTCACTTGAATGTGAAACATGCAGGAAGAAATTATCTTAAACCTCAATTAAACACGCTGTTTATGTTTACAAGTGCAAACCAAGACTACATGCAAACAATTCTAATATCAAGAGCAATCCTATAGCACTTTAATAGTGTTTATTTACCCAATAAAACTTAAGTATTACTTTGACTTCAGTGGAACTCTTTCCAGAGTGAAGATTAAGGAATGTGAAAATTCATACTATCATGGAAATATATACAATGCCTTTACTGAGTCTAATGACAGAGCAGAGAAGGTCTCAAAAATCCTGAATGTATTAATAAACTACTTTTTAAAAGGTCATTTTCTCTCAGGGACCAAAAAGGTCATTCTGAGCTGTTTTACTAAGATTGAGATATTTCAAAACCACAAGACAAAAATCTACCTCCTTCTTTTATTTTGTAAAACTGGCAAAAATATAACATTTCAGTTGTGAGCTTATTTTTTCCACCACATCATTCTATTTCACAGTGCTGACAATCAAGATGTTTATAGTGCTATTAATATCAAACCTGCATATGTGGAGGGACCTGGGAGTTGTTTTGATTCAAATTCTGCAGAAAAATGTGTGCTGAGAACTGAAAATGAAACTGGAAATAAAATGCAACCTTTCATGCTCTCACTATAGAACACTATAATAAAGCATGCAATGCATCCTACAACAATAGGAACACTTGGTTTAAGAATATTTTTTTTTAAAAAGTGGTTTAAAAATCAGTCATGTTATTCAGCTTGATAAGGTTCATTTACAAACAAGGAAATAATAATTCTTTTCACCTAAGAAGTTACCATGTGAAAATATATGGATTAAGTTATAGTGGGTTGTAGAAATAAACACATTTATTTTTCACTATAAAGGGTCAAAGGATCTCACTCCTTTGTGAATAAAAAGTCACAGATAACTACAATTGAAACAGCTTCAGGTGACTAACTGCAGGTAACTACCAACCTTTTGGCAATATTAATGAGGACAGCAGGAAGTATAAAGGTTTCTTTATCATATAGTTAATTATTGGTACTATTGTTGTTGCTACTTATAATTTGAACCTCTGTGCAGAGTTTTGAACTGTTCTAGGAATGGGGAAACAAATAAAGACAAATTCCTTTCCCTTGGGAGTTAATGATCCAAAAATAACCCGCTCACAGAAAATGTTCCTCCCAGGTGGGAGCATTGGTAGGTGGTAGAAAAGAATTATTTATTCTCTGCCAGTTCCAAACTGGATCAATAGATAATAAAGATATTTCACTCTACCAGATTGATGAGCATGTTTCAGGAGTATTGAAATCATGTGTGGATACTGCTAATATTGAAAGCAGAAAATGAACTTGGTTTAAAAAATCTGTAATGGTCTTTTCTGAATTGTTATTCTGAAAGACTTTTACAATGAAAAAAAAATCAGAAATTTAAAGAACACTGGTATGAGTTTTCTTTTATATCAGGAACATAAAAAATTAATTCTTTCTATTCTGCTTTGGACTTTGCATGCTACACTGTTAAATGATGCAAGATTTTTACTATGAGATTTTTCAGTCCTTTGGCATCCTCTTTGTTTTTCTGTTTATTTATTCACTCAGATTTTACAGATTCACACAGAACTTTTCTGTGAAGTTTTTTTGCAGAAGTTTATTCTGAATAAGCAGAGGTTCAGCCACAAGGGAAATCAAGCAAGACAGAGAGAAGGGAAATACTTTCATGAGAAAACTGGAAATTTCAGAAAATATTTTTTTAAAATTTAACTTGGCTGTGAGTTTTTATTCCTATCTTCTTTATCTTTCTCATTCTAAAGCTAAAGCTCAGCTAGAAGTAAAATATGAAAGTACAAATAGCACTTGTTATAGGTCAGGGACAGCTCTAGAAGTGTGTACATTTAAAAATTGATATTTCATGATGTAAGATGTCTTGAATTATTTTTAATTATTATTCAACATCTGCTTGCTAGTCACCCAGAAATTTTGGTATCATCTCTCTCTTCATAGTAATAAAGGAGGAGAAAAACTCATTCATAAAATGACCCTAATTTTTTTAACAAATAAACATATAGTATGAGAATTATTCTCTTTGCTTTTATCCCTTATTAAACACAATTATATAATTACACTGTGCAACAAGGACATAAAAATTCCACCTCTTTCATGCAGTAGGATTTTACATCCATCTCTTTCCAGTGGAGGACAAAATAATATGTGGTCTTTAGTTTTTTTATAGATATCCAAGTAACCAAATGCCAGTATTATGATGGTGCTGAGGGAATTACTAGATTTTTATAATCCATTTTCCTTCACTGTCCTTCATACTGCTGTCAGAAATAAATCAACAAGATTTTAATATTCAAAAAGCAGGATAAGAATCAAAAATGGACATGTTTTTTCAGTTCAATTAATTGACAATTTACTATAAAGAATGAAACTGTCTTTGAACAGGTTTTTTTTTTTTTCTTTTGAGTAAGTATTTTACAGAATGAAAGTGGGTTTCTTAATGATGCATTATAGCACACCAATGCCTTAGAAACAAGGCAGTATTGGTTTATAACCTACAGAGTATGACATATTTAGTTGTGCAGCAAAAGTCTGCATTCCTAATGGTCCTTTTTCTTATGATTTTCCCCTTGGTACAAATGTTTCAAGGTCTTTGAGGTTAAGTTTAGACAGATAACATGGTGAATTAGGCAGTCATGTAAACAGGGTTTGTGTTGATTTTGTGAGAAACTGTGAAAGGAAATGCAGCCTCCACTAGCATGAGTGTAGTAGTATGCATTTGAGTGATGCAAGACCCAGATTTTCAGAAGAACATGAAATTTTATATATAACTGCATGAGCAGACTTGGAGGGAGTCAAAGAAGCACTGGAATGACCCACAAACATAAGCAAGGAAGAACACATCATTACTACCTGCCTTTCTGCCCTTATTGACGAAATTACTTCATTTTGCTTATAAAAACTTTTATTCTGTGCTTATACCCTTTACAAAAAAGTGAGAAATATGGTCAAATCCAACTGAAATGCAATAATGTCTTTACACAGCCAAGCCGAAGAAAGTAATCAGCATTAAAGAAGCCAAATCCAAGAATTATCTCTTTCCTCTACAGATACAAGCTGATATTTTTATCATTCACAATGTGTGACTATTTCAGCATGTCCTTCAGACCAGGAAATATTAGGAAGCAATTTGCTCATACTGGAAGTGAATACAAATCATTCTGCTCGAGTGAAATGACTTTGTAGAGGTGGGGTGGGAGAGGATTTGCCTTCATCTAAGAAAAGAAATGAGATGTGGAGCCTTTATTGTGGGCTGCTTTGCCTCAGACTGCTCGAGGTTGCTGTTCAGGAGGGGTGGCACTGCATCCCACACTGCCTCTCCTGCAATCTGTTCGTGCAAGGACCGTCCATCTGCTGGGTTTAAACAGACCCCCAGTTGCTGATGTGTTTGTTCACAGATGTAGGTAGGAGGTTTGACTGCGGGTTTCTAAAACTCGAATCCAAGATTATGAGACACATTTGCAAACATGCTTGCATATAGCAGAGTCTTATCTCTTTGCTGGGAAATGCTCTATTGTTTGACTTGCAAATCAGTTTCATTTAAATTGAAACACACTTGTGATACTTGTGCATATAAAATTAAATTTGCACAATATCACTTCTATTTAGTCAAGAACTGTAATATATACAATGACAGGAAACATTAAAGACAGCATCCATGAAATTATTATGCATGAAATAGAAATTATTTGACAAGAGAAAGATTTGCAATGGGAGTTTGTTTCCAAGAGAATTGGTTCTCAGACTATGGAAAATGCAGCACTTTAAAAATAACATTATAACTTCAATTGATTCCCAAGGGTCCTCTACAAGCAAATCAATTGCTATATTTTTAACAATGGACTGAATTGGCCTCTTTATAGGAAAATTACAGATTACTGCAAAAGTTTGATAGCAACTGAAAGAGCTTTCTAATTCTTTCAGTCTTTCCTCAGGAATGTCTCTTTCTCCTGAAAGCAAGTTCTTGGTATTGGAAAACAAGTGTGGAATATGACAGAAAGGGTACAGAAGAAAATGCATCAACACATGACTATCCTATTTTGACAAGAAGAATCTTTGTAGGAAGATGTTACTATGATTTTTAATAAAATACTAAGTGGGATTTTCTTCCTACTCTACAGCTGCAACAGAGCAATAGATTACAATCCACAAGCGAGGTTTGGCTTTGCTTGCAAGAGGAATTTTATGGGACAAGGATAACACTCTTATTCTCTCTGAGTTTTATGGTTCATTATTTGGTACCTTCTATACAAACTGATTTGGAAAAAAAACTTCATCAGTGAATCACAGGTGACGTATGGATACATGGATGATTTCGCTTTCATCCTAAACATATGTTTCTATAACTACCGAAAGGAAAAAAATCTACATTATAAAAAGAAAGAGCAGATTCTCAGTTCTCCATGTGTTTGTTCAATGCATCCAGAGTGATTCAGCTGCTGAGCTGCAGAACAAGTCCAACCTGACCAAAATTCCTAGAACACAGATGTTGTTCTGCAAGATGATCAAAACACCACTGAGAAAGAATTCCGTCAGCTATCTAGGCAAGCTAGACCACATTTGTCAGTCTGTTTCATTGGTTAAATGAATAAACGTTGGCTTTTGTTCTCAGTTTTATTGTATTCCACCTAGTGTTGATTCTACTTTACATCTTCAGTTTTTTACTTGTAATTTTCTTGATGTGAGTGAAGTTAAACCAGGATTTAGATACCAGTATTGCTAGGTTCTGAGTGCACTTGAGAAGTGAATAATTTCAGACCTTACCAATATGGCAGGATTTGGCCCATAGGCAGATGGAAGGAACAGTAAAATAAAAGCAAGCTTTCTTTATAGCTAAATGGTTCTGCCCATTGACAGATATCTCTGGGAAAATCCTGGAAGTGGTCAACTGACATTTCATAGAATTAGGGAGTGGTTTGGTCTCAAAAAGACTTTTAGGGGTCATGTAGTCCAAACCCCTGGCAGTGAGTAAGGGCATCAACTAGATGTAGTTGCTTAGATCTCCATGCAACGTGGCCTTGAATGTTTCCAGGAGTGGGGCACCTACCACCTCTCCGGAAAAACTCATCCCTCCATTTAAAAAAAAAAAAAAATAAATATCAGTCTCATATCAAGCCTGAACCACATTCTTTTAGTTCAAAACCATAACCCTTTGTCCTACTACAATAGGCCTTGCAGACTTTTTAGTCTGTCCCCATCTTTCTTGTAGGCCCTTTTCAAGTACAGGAAGGCAATAAAGTCTCCCTGTAACCTTCTCTTCTCCAGCTTGAACAACGCCAACTCTCCCAGCCTTCTCTCATAGGAGAGGTATCCCAAACCTCAGATTATTTTTGGGACCTTCCTCTGGACTTGGTTCATCAGATCCATGTGCTTCCTGTGCTAGGGTCCCCAGAGCTGGGTGCAGCACTCCAGGTGAGGTGTCACAATAGCAGAGCAGAAGGAGATGATCACCTCCCTTGACCTGCTGGCCAAGCTGCCTTGAATGCAGCCAAGGATATGGTTTGCTTTCTGGGATGTGACTGCATATTGTTGGCTTATCTTTTCAATCCAAAAGAACCCACAAGCCTTTTCCAGGAGGACTGTTCTCCATCCCTTCATCCCCCAGACTGTATTTATATCAGGGGATGCCCTTACCCAGGTTGCAGCACCTTGCATTTGGTCCTGTTGCACCTCACGATATTCACAAGTACAAAACATAAGTGTATTGTCCTTAACAAACTAACTGAAGCTGATTTCAATACATCTGTGACTTAGATTGTTATATGTAATCAATTTAATTTTACTAGTGCTTGCTTTGAGATACCTAAATTTGCTTTTACAAGAAAAAATTACAGTACAGATAAGCTACAGAACTAAAAGTTGCATCCTTCAAACAATAAAATCCTTCAATAAAACCAACGTACCTGAGTTAGAGTCAGCAGGATTATTTGTTTATATTCAGTAGTCATACCTCTGTCATAGACCTGTCTGCAAGTGTAGAACTGATGTGTACTCGTCAAGGCAAAAAATAAGTTCATTTAAAGCATTTTTGACCCTGAACATCCTTTGCAGTACTGACTGTGTGTGAGCACTGGGCAGTTTCTGTCCCCTGAAAAAAGGATCCTCTGCAAAAATGATAATGAACATTCTCTTAGCTTCCATTTAGCTATCACATAATGTAGAATATTTTGTATTTTTTTAAGTAAAAAAAAAAAAAAAGAAAGAATTGGCTGAAGGGGGTATAATTTTTAATATTTTGGTGATTTTTATGATTTAATGTTTTGTTGTTGACCAGCTTGAAGAACAGTTAGCATTTTTCAGGAAGCATTGAATTGGATGGCTCTGCATTACAGGAAAAGAAAAAAACACACAAAAAGCCCCTATTTAAGATGCAGCTAGGATGCTCACTCTAGAGGAGAACAGCTGTGTAGAACAGTTATTATGCAGTAAATTCTCAGCCTGGCACTCTAACTTTCCTGTGTAGATAACCCCCAAAACCATTCAGGCAGGTCAGGGAAGTGCCAGCTTTTTTTGCCATTAACGTGAGTTACAGCTGTTTACAGTTGCTGCAGTCTAAATGGAAAAAGCAAACATTAACAACATAAAATGATTATCCCACTATGAAATGCGTGTCTGCAAATTTTATATTTGAAGTTCAATGTCTGTCATGTATTCTAAGTTCCTGGTTCAAACATGTTTAGCTTAAAATTAAAAATCTTATTCCATCTGCTAGCCCTGCATATTCAATTTTAAATTTGTAATGTGAGGCTTCTGCTTCTCGGTTGTAACACCATTTATGGTGAAGATTCAACAGAATAAATTTTCCTTATATTTCTGTTCATAACATGTGAATCAGAATTCTGCCCTGTGTGTATGCCTGAGTAGAAAAGAAAAAGAATATATCGTTGTTTCAGTAAACAGACATGACTTTTGTCTCTCACAAAAGGTAATTACATGCCAATAATAGAATTTTTTAAGGACAGAGCTTCTGAGATTCTTAGCTGGTGGTAAATTATTCTGACAAATCATATTTTTAGTCATATCTGTCAATATCAGCCTCTGGATCCAGCTAATATACAATTTTTGAAACAAAAAATCAGCTTCTGTTTCATTTGAGTTTTATGAGAGAAGTTTCCCAAAAATGAAACAATCTAACTTTTCAGTTTCAAATTCATACAATTAATATTGCTGCTAAGTGTTGCAACTTGTGTTACTCAAGATGTAGGACAATTTATAGCTGGTTTTGAAAATCACAAAAATTAGAGTAGTGATTTTTTTTTTCTTCTTTAAGGAAACATCCCTTTTCTTTAAAATAATGAAGGGGATTAAAGTTTTGAATAAAACATCCTTATTTTTTATCTTAAAGCTGTCTTAAATGCATGAAAAACAGTGCCACTAGGAGGATTTGGAGAAGATGACTGTGGAATCAGTAGGATAAGAGTAAAAGAAGTGTCAACTTGCTGATATCATCCTGTTGTATTCTTATTTTTCTTTTTTGGTTTCAGAGCGATGGAAAAGACCAACATTTGTTGGGTTTCATTTTTCTCCCATCTAGTTGACAACAACAGAAGAGCCTGAAGAAGTGACTGAGAAAAAGAATGATGGCAAGAAACAAGACAAGTCAGAATTGTCAGAAAGAAAGTGCCTTTCAGGTACATCAGAGGCTTCAAGATGACATATTTTCAATTTCATGGCCAAAGAGTGAAAGTCAGGCTATAGCAGAGTAATAAGGAAGTAAGTAAAAGCAACATTTACAGTGGTGAAACCAGCTTTATGTTTTAGCTGAACAATATATGCTGACATAGCCATTACCTTTCTCCTGTGCATACCCAAGAATAAGTGCTGATAACATTGGAGACAAACAGACTTCGTGAGCAGATTAAGAAAGGAGGGCAGTGGTGAAATGTGCTGCTGACTCATATTAGGTGTAAAAGACAAAGCCCTATACTGAGTGACAGCCAGGGAAAGTATCACTATCAGGCCAGATAAATTGCCAGATTATCTGTGGATTCTTTGTATAAACTTGCATGTCTACTTGCCAAGACTATTTTACACTTGACAGAGGAGTAGAAGGAATAGAAAACTCTTTGTCTGCATGTAAAAGGTGCAAAAGGAGAGAACTACTTTTGTTTTTTTCTTTTTTTTTTTTTTGAACAAGACAGCCAATTACACTTTTGCTGTCATGCATAGAAAAATGTAACACGACATTCAATGTGAATATTATTTGAAATGTAAAGGAGCAATTAAAAATTTTTTCTCTTGGTGTACAGAGTTTTTTTGCAATCATTTTAAAATATGAACTTGTTAGCTAGTTTGAAAGATGAATTTTAATTCTTTTTTCCATAGTTACCTGGAAGACAATTTGAAATTTTTGAGACCATGTAATGAAACCAGAACTCTGAGGATGTTAGATTCCATTTTAGTGTCCTAAAACACAGAAAATATATAGACTGTATGGATGCAACTTGGTTAAATATGACAATCTCTGTTTGAACTTGAGAATTAAATACTTTTAAGTGCTACAGTCTACAGCCCAGAGACTCTTTTGCTGACATAAATTTCTGTTTAACTTAAAATAAATGATATTTAGTAAAGACATAAATTGTTCACAGAAATTTTAGGAAACACAGTGCATATAATTGTCATAATTGAGGATTATGTAATTCAATATGAATTATTAAATCACAAATGGTAGTTGATAATATAAAGGCTGCGTTGTTTGCAAGTAATAGTTGGAAACTAGAACTTTGGTGACTGGAGATGTTTCTTGTCTCCTGACCTACAGTTTGTTAGTTGTTGTCTGAAACAGGCTATTATCATCTAGTAGACATGCAGAATTTGGGAATGGAAAAGGACCTGATATGAACTTTGACATTTTCTAACTGCTTTACTGGAAGTTTGTTAGGAAATGTTGCTGATGATATTGCTGAATTAAATTTTCCTACCCTTCCCAAAAACTATTATATTTGTATGAGACTGCATCTAGGAAGGCATAGTATGAAAGATATTCACATTTCTGTGCCAACTTTTCAATCTTTACTTCCTTTTTATGTTTGTAGGATTTATTTCACAGGATGATAAGGGACAGATTATAGGTTCCTCATTTTCATGTTCGTTCTGTTTCTATTAAGCAGATCTGCAATGGCTTCAGGCAAGAGTCCTGTCACTGAAATTATTGCTACTTTAAGTTTAAAAATAATGTTTATTTATTTATAAATGGCTACTTATGTGGGGATATGTATGATTTATATGTAAACATTATCATTTGATATATATTTCTCTTGTATGATAAAGAATATCAAACAAACAATAGAAATGCTTAGGTATTAAATAAGTTCATAGAATTGGTAAATAAATGCTGAAACATTCTATGGTAATTGGGTGTGCTTATTAGTATTTGAAATGTAGTAAAATATAGAGGTAAAGTTTGGTAAACAGCTGTTGTTCTCAAGGAAAAGCAAAATACTTTTCTATAAATTGCATATTATAAAATTACTTTGAATTCTAAATTTTAAAGAAGAAATTTTAAAAAGAACAGGGTGAGGAGATTTTTTTTGTAACTGAGTTAAAACTACTTAATTGTCATTTAAAAGAAATGGTTGATCTAGTGGTTTTTTAATTTTATTATTTTTTAGTAAATCTTGTTGTCCAATATCTTTGCCCACCAAAATTTTTCCTTTAAACATTAGAACTGCTGATATTTCATAAAGATAAGAAATCTGAGTTCTCCCTTTTAACTGTGATGAGTTCTTAAATTAGAGAGGTTAAATATAGACTAGGAGCTCCTAATGAGGAGGCAGAGGAATTAAATGTAGCCTGCTGACACCTCATTCTCTTATGTTTCACCCTCTTTGCTTCATTCTTACATTAAAGACCCTGCAACAAATGCTGGAGTACAAGGACCATTGCAGATCCATTGTTTGTGATTGTCCCTGGATCATCCACAGAGAACAAGTCATTCCCTTGGGGAGTATGCAGCCCTTAGGCTTCCTCAGTCTAGAAGGGACTCTCCTTTGGGAAGTCCCCTTGGGAGACTTCCAGGGTGAGCAAAAGTGCTTCAACCCATACACAGCCCTTAGGCTGCCTCAGTTCAGAGAGACTCTCCTTTGGGGTAGTCCCTTTGAGAGTTTTCCATGTGGCTCAAGGTGAGAAAAAATACTTCAACCCATAAGCCTTTGCAGGTCTATGTTAATGTTTCATACCCTATTGGTTATTCCCCTTGTTCCTGGTTCTTACCCCTCCTGATTGGTTGTTTTTGGATCCTTCCCCTGATTGGTCCCTTTCCGAATTCCTTTCCCCAGTGGCCAAGTTGTGACACCCCACCCCTGGCTACTCAATATGGTGCCTCTCCCCTGGCGCCAGCCGGCTCTTTCCCCCTCAGACCTGTGGAATAAGGAAGCTCCCTTGGAGACCAGAAAGGCCCGGTCTTGCTGCTTTTACTCCTGCGTCACCCGGGGTGGCAAACGCGGCTCTGCTGCTCAGGCAGCCTCACAAAGAGCAAATCACTCTGCACTTCAGAGTGCACCAAAGAGCTGATCACTCTGCACCTGAGACTGCACAAAGAGCAAATCATTCTGCACCTGAAACTGCACAAAGAGCAAATCACGCTGCATCTAAGGGTGCACAAAGAGCAAATCACTCTGCGCTTGAGAGTGCCTGTGTCTCTCGATCTAGGTGTCCTTTTAAAGACGCTGCTAGCGAGGAAGATCACAGCACCTTCACCACCAGACCAGACCATGACAGTTGTTGTTAAACATTATTAAAATAACCCCATGAAATAAAACTTCTGTTTTTCATTTATTGTCTCTAATATTTTATGTAAGTGGAGAGTAGAAATAATAATTTTTAAAATGCAATATATTATGGCTCTGCTGCCCAGGCTTTGATATTTAAAACTTGGGTTACTTTGAAAAATAGAGTTTTTCATTGCTGACATACGCTGATGCAGAAATGTACAGAATATCGCAAGAGCAGGAGTACACTTACTGACATCCTGGTCATTCAGGATCCTGATGATACAGAAAAGGTCATCTGCCGTTTTCATTTCTGTCTTCTAATGTTCACAGGGTTTGGGGTTTCTTGTGATTTAGTGATTAAAAAAAGGTATCATCGTAGTTTATTTTACAGACCTTGTTGATTGAAAAAGCTCACTTTTCTATGAGCAAGGCCCATAAAATTCAGAGGATGTCTCACCACTGCTGGATGAAAAAAACTGAAAAAAAAGTGTCACCACTTTTTCCCATGTTATTCTTCCTGCTTCTGTTACTCTATTATTACTAGCAATTGCTTTGCGAAGGTAGTAGAAATCTGGACTCAAAAAAGAGACATACATAAACATGGAAATTTTAAGAAGTGAGCTCCAAAAGGAGATTTGAAAGTCCTCCTCCAAAAGAATCGTAGGATTACAATGAATTTCACTGAAAAACTGGACTGAAGATAGTTGGGTTTATAGCTTGTAAGTATATCAAGATACAAACACAACCCTTACAGAAGTATTTGCTTGAAATTCAGTTTCCCAAAAGATACCTTCTGACTGTATCCTGCTCTGCCCAGAGGCTGAGCCGATGGAGACAGCAGAGCCCATCCAGAGCTCCGGCAAGGACATCTCTGTGCTCACTAATTCAGCATGTGATGGGATGAAGGGAATCACAGCAGCAGATCGCTCTGTGTGGGGCAAAAGGAAGGAAAATCAGGCCTGGGAATTCTTTAGAGGTGCAGATAGGCACTGACCATCATAGTCAACTATGTGGAGCTGCAGTCAGAGTATTGACCAGGCACACAGTAGCTTCATTCTTTTCATTTTTTTTGGTTAGAATCTTAGACTAGAAACTTGGCAATCTTTCTTTCTTTCCTGTGTATAATGACAAGTGAAAAAGAAATGCACTATGCTGGGTTGTTTCTAACCATTGAATGACACAGCTCTGACTCCCTCTGTTCTCACACCTAATGTGCAAACGCCCATCATGTATTGGCCCAGCACAGCCATAACCTCACCCTCATGGCAGTCATGCCTTTGACCCACTTTACTGCAGTCACTGCCTTGATATTGATAATATGGACTATTAAAAACCTTCAGTATGAATGAGACGCACACTATAATCACATAAAATTAGACTACGGCTATTTCTTGGAGTGTGTAGAGTGACTCTTTTTGTCTCTCAGAACTTTTCTCACTACTCACTCCAGTTTCAGGGATTATGTTTACATTTTTAAGTAGTATCTCCTAGGATAAAATATAACTTTTTACATGTTTAAATGTGTCTGGTCATGTTCAGCATGACTAGGTACAGATAGATTTCATTTTCATAGCATTTTTTAGTGCTTTCTAAACTTAAAATCAAATTATAGTCCTAAGTAAATAATGAATAACTTGCTTTTGAAATTTATTTAGTAGGTATATATGTAAACTTCATATTTAAACTGTTTAGTAAAGAAGTGTGGATTTAGAATGCTCCATTGCTATGATCACAGAAATATATATAAATTCATTTAAACATAGTATATAAGAAAATTTTTGTATCCATATCTATGCTGTATATGGGTATCATATATATGTACACATGTCACATATACATGCATATATATGTGTGCATATATAATGATATAAAATTTCATATATATTTATAAAATGGTTATTTTTCCCCACTCTAAAAAGGAGACTTTAACAGACTGGAATTTCAACCACATATTCATCATCAGAATTAAGATTTGTTAGATTTTAAAAATAATATATTTCAGCCTTGAGAATTAAAATGATCTGTTCATAATTTGGTTTTATGAAGTGAAAATCTGTTAAAACATCTGGCAAGTACATAAATGAACTTTGCTCTCTAAGATCATTCTATCCAGAAAGTACTTGAAAGGAATATATTCGGTGATCTTGGGTCATACAATAATCATGGTTGCAGTGTTTTGTCCTTGAATGTAAGATTTCATTTAACAATGTTGTTTAGCTCTATTGCTGGGGAGCAAAAATAATTTGAAATTTAAGAGGGATTGAATTTGCTTCAGATGGCATTTTGTGCTTCTATCTTACAAATGAAATTATATTTAATTTACAAATAAATATTTATGTTCCAAACATTGTCTTGTTACAAGCTGTATTTATTTGGTTCAGGCCAAATAAATTTTTACAAGTAACTCAAGTGACATGAGCTAGATATTCACAAACATGGACACTATTTTATTGGGACAGGTTTTTGTTATGTGACTTGTGGAACAATGATGGATGATGAATGACAGTCCCTTTATTTTCATAATCTTCCTCCATCGTCCAACTTTTTCACTGAATTCTTTCTGCACCCCTGTGAAAAAATTCACTATCCTGGCTTTCTCTAAGTCTGTCATCTAGACACTGTACCTATTTTCTCAGGTACAGGTTGTGGTCAAATCTGGCAGACAATTTCTGCATAATTCATCTAACAGGTGATACCATCAAATTCTTCACTGAAAACTTTCCCCAAAAAAGTCTATTGACGTTGTATTTAAATGACTAAAAGGTCTTTTCTATTCATTCCCCTCAATGCCTACAGATATTTTTAGCTTTTTATATATTTTTCATGTATTTGTAGCCCGGTAGATTTTTTATATATTTTTGTGTAGCTTCTAGTATTTTTTCTTGCTTTTTCTCATAGTTTAACAAATTTTACTAATACATTCTTGAAATTCTGTTTAGTCTTAGTCTTAAGAAGAAAATTCCTAACAAGGATATCTTGTTTTCTATGAGAATTTAAGAGCCATAACAAGAAAATAGGACAAAAAGCCCCTGGACCAGCTCCAAGGGCTGACCCAGGGGTAGGTTACTGGGATAACTTATTTCCTGTTGGAGGTACTGGCTAGATATACTAATTAATTAACCTTATAAAAATAATAGAAATCCTGTATGACACATGTGCAATGCCATATTTTGTGCACTTGAAACTTTTCATTAAAGAATTGATTTTAAAGCTCGCTACTTTTAACTCTGTTGCAAGTTTTTTTCCCTTTTGTTATTAGGCAACACCCTAACATATTTTTTACTAATTTTCCTGGAATACAGTTGTGTATTTTTTTCTGATCTATTACTCTAAGCGAATGACCCCTCTTCTCAGCTTCCTAAAAGTTCCCACTTCTTTACTGCATCAGAAATTGTGTCATTGTTTTCAAGATTTATACAATCTTTTTATACCGTTTGAGCATTACTACTTTTTCCAGCTTGACATCCTGAGATGCTGACTCCTGTGTGCAGAACATCTGCTGTCACTCTTTTCTCTGATTTTCAAACCAAGTCTCTCTGCTTTCTCCCACACTGCCCTTCATGCTTTAAAAGAGTTCACACTGGTACCATGTAACCTTCCTCTCATCCCTGAATTAAATTTACCATGGCTGAGACTTTTGCAGAAACTGTTGATGACAAAGATGCTTCAGAGTGCTCTGCCCTACTGCCTACCATGTTGAATGTTATTGTTTAACACATCTTTGTCTTCCCTTGACAGCATCCTTGACATTCTTCTCATAAACCAGAAGCAGTCACTGTCTTTTTGTTTTGTGTGCACCCAGCAGAGATTCCTAATCTTTAACTGAAATTCTTGGGATCTGTGATAGCAGAAAAAAATAAATGATATAAAAATAGTTTCTTCAGAACGACAGGAAAATTAACTCCTGACATATGTATAGCAAACAACAGTTTGCCGAGACACATTATGAATCACATAGCTACTGAATTCGCTTGTGCATTCTGAGATGCTTTATTCTTTTCAAATTTGCTCCTTTAGATAATTGGGCAGATGCTGGGGCTTGAGCTACAAATAAAAGGTATCATTTATGTGCCTGATTTTCAATTCATTGTAAGAGCCTTACAATGGTCTTTTTGTCAAATTTGCATTTAACAAACTAATTTGTTAAAAAGGAACCTCACTGATTTATTTCCTGTAACAGTTTGTCAGTTTATTCTTCCAAACATTCAGGAGTACCACATGTATTCCTTCAACTATAAAAGATAATGGTTACAAGTGACAGTCTCAAATGATAAAGTATTGTCATCTTTATTTTTTTTTTAGTCTTTTATACAAATGAGCCTAAAAACTATCCAATTTTCCTTTTAAACTGTGCTAGTGAGTAAACAAACTAAAGTGTTTCTTATACCATTGTATTTTTTCCTTATTTGTCTACTTTATTATTATTATTATTATTAGGGCCTTTTAATGTTATGAGGTCATGTCTATTGCCAGAATAGTTATAGCATATGCTACAAAAAAATTAAGACTGGTACCTGAACTGTGGATTTCCTTCCCAGTTCTTTCCCAGGAATCTTAACTCTTCTGAAAATATAATTTTTCTTTTTTATTACTCATGTTTTAATATGTACCTTAACATGTGCTCACTTCCTCCTCATTCTGCATATCTCAAAGAGCCCTTCATGGGGTCTCCCTTACTCCTGTGCCATTACAAAAAGTGTGTTTTCCCCAGAGATGGGTTTTACTTGCACTCTCAGGAAGACTGCATGAACTGCACCAAAATGAGAACTCCTGCACCTCCAGATTGCTTCAGTGATCTTCAGTGCACTAGCATGTAGTTAGTGTTTTCAAAATCTGTTCTTTCAAGGTCCAAGAGGTTACAGAGATTTTATAACTTTAACTGTACTGTGGCAGACTGAAATAGCAAAACAAAACCAGACTGAGATAATGGCAGGGGTAAGCTTTGTAGAGAGAAGCAAAATAACTTTTACTGTGGCTGTAGCTGGGAATATAAACAAGTTTTCAAGCACGATCTGAAGAAGTACCAAATTGCAAGCCAGTAATGATAGGATGAATTCCAAAGTACTTTGGCTTTATCTGTGGGTGTAGCACAGATTTTATATTCTAAATGAATATCCTTTGTTTCTGTCATTAGGCCTTCTCAGAGACTTGCTTGAAACCTTGTGTGGAAATAAGGCTGTCAGGCAAGAAGCAATGGGTTTTTCTGCAATTTCTTCGCTCATCTACAATGGTGTTTAGTGACTGCTGTGCTGAAAAGGATTCATCTTCTTCTCATTACCCCTTCTCAGATCTGGTTTATGTTCTCTCATTCCATCACAGCTAGGGACAGATAAGGAAAGTTAAGACAACATGAAAGAAATGGTAAAGGCAGTTGCCTGATCCAACAATTTCTCAGCCTACAGTGGTATGTATAGTATAGATAAGTTTTTTTGCAAGGAAGGAGAGAAATGAGAAAAGGAAGGATAAGGCTTGAAACAGGAGGGGTTGCTCTTCAAGGAACAAAACAGAATAAGCAAAAAGAAATGGTAGAATAAACAAATTTGTTGGAGAGAAGAAAAGGGGAGAAAAAAAGTAGTAAAGGACATTAAGATGATTAAACCTGAAGGGAAGAGAATTTAACTTAAGGATAAAATTTGTAAAGAAAATAAGGTGAATAACAGAGCAAAAGTAAAGGATGGGTCTCAGCATTTTTCCCCCTAACTTTAAAGAAAAAAATATTTTTTTCTGTTGGATATTTTTGCCATATATTTCATTCTAATGACAGGAAAAATAACATCCCTTGTCTGGACAGGCTTTCAGCAGTCATTCCTATTTCAGATCAAATACCTACATTGTAAACCTGATAATATCTACTAATGTCAGAGGTACATATTTGGGGATTTCAGTGTACTTTGTTTTAAAGTACACAGCGATACAATTAGAAATTGTTTGAGTCTCAAAATATTGAAAAGTTTCCACTAGAACCCCTTCCCAATCAAAATATTTCTGTCTTTACTCAGCCAGTTAGAAGGCAGCTGATGACTGTGGGGTCCCATAAGATGCAGTATCAGGAAGAATTGCTCTGACA
>WEIU01023098.1:14750-40605 GCA_013389925.1 Aegithalos caudatus
TGTCTCCCCTTTTTATCCAGGTAGGAATGCTTGGGTCCCTCCCAGCTGGGCAGAGCATCTCCCAATGGGATGATGTAATGTCTCATGTCATTGGTGAGTGTTAATGGCCCATTATCAGAAAATATCAGCCCCAAAACTTGTGCTTGGCTACCCTTCTATTTTGGTTAAGTACCCAGCAATTAGTTACCTAGAAAGTTAAGGAAAAGATTCAACTAAACCAAAGGAAACAATACCCAACCTCCAACATCTTCCTAGACAGGAATTAAGTTTGATAAGCAGGACTTTCCCTCATGAGGCCATGCTGGTTGTGACCAATGACTCTGTTGTGTTTCAGGTGTTTTTCAATATCTACCAGAATAATCTCATTAATTTAACCAGGAAATGAAATGAGACCAGCAGGCCTGTAGTTTCTGGGGTCCTCTTACTTGCCCTTCTGGAACATTGAAACAAAATTCACCAGCTTCCAGTCAGCTAGGATTTCCACAGATTCCCAAGATCTTTCAAAAATCAACAGGAAAGGTTTTGTGATGGCATTAGACAGCTCTTTGAGGATTTTAGGGTCAATCCTCTCAGGCCCTGTAGACTGGTAGGTATCAGCAGGAGCAGCAGATCCTACACACTGTCAGGGTCAACTGAGAGCTGATTATTCTTGCAGTCATGGTCTTCCAGCTGAGATCCCCTTGGTCTGTCATCTGTGTTGAAGACAGACACAAAAAACACAATAAACGCCTCTGCTTTGTCTATGTCCCTGTTTGTGAGATGGCCACCCTCCTCCTGGAAGGGGACCATGTTATTTTTATGCTGCCTTTTGTATTAATATATTTTTAAAAACTCTTTTTATTTTCCCCCACAGTTCTGGCCAGCCTCAAATCCAGTTGAGATTTGGCCACACAAATTTTCTCCGTACAGTGGTGAGCAGCATCTCTGTATTTTTCTCATGTCATCTGACCTTGCTTCCACTGATCCTACATCTTCCTTTTTGCCTTATCCAAGACACCAGATCATTTTTCACTATGAAGAAAGTAATTTACAGTTCTGAATCTTAGTCTCAAGAACCTGAGTTTCTCCTGTTGGTGTTTCACACAAGCTTTCTCATTATGCAGTGAAAAACAATTTTTTTTTTTTTTTTTTTAATTAGAGGTAGCACTTAAATCTATTTACAATTTTTGACACTGCCTTGAACACTTTCAAGGAAATAATGGCCTATTTACTGACAGAAGGAGGGGCTTTTATACAAGCAACATTTCTTCAATTAATATAAAAGTGTACCAAAACTTTTAGTCCAGTATCATTAAAAAGGAACCTGCCTGTGTTATAGCTGATATTTAAAAATGCTTAACTGGATATTGGTGTTATTTTTCTCTGTGCTGTTCTTGTGTTTGTTGTCTTGGGGCTTGGTGCATGTATGTGAGCATTTATCTTTCCAAAAGAAAGAATTCAAAAATATAAACAACTGGGCCTAAGGATATTGATGTTTAGAATAAAAGGGTTTGTGGCACAGTTTCTACTTACGTAACTCAGCAGCTGGCAGGAGTTCAGCAATAAGATGAATTCCCAGTTCTCTTGAAATCACTTGCTTTTTCAGGCAAGGTGCCTTAGTGGGATTGGACGTGAATCCAATAACCACACCATATGGTTTTGTCATAAATATCTGTCAATATTTGATAATAAAACACATAAGGATTGCACTGTTTTACCCACAATCTCATTAATCTGAATGGGAGCTATGTATTTAAGTATCTTTGAATCTCTGAACCTAGAACACCAGCCTTAATCATAATAAGTTGTAACAAGTGTTGAGTCACAGTGAGATGGCTACATTTCAGTAAATCATCTCTCCAGGAGCTTGCAGGACATGTTTTATCAATTTTAGAATCAATTACAATTCCTCTGACAAACTTCAGGTTCCATTTAATACCTGTAAAGCAAACATCTATGTGAAGCATGGGACTGGTTGACATCATTTTTACAGTCTTTGAAGATGGCAGTTTGTCTTCCCTATAGTGAATAAGAGAAAGATCTAATTACAGCAATTTTCTGGCAGGAGCTTAGCACCATCAGCCCAACTCCTAGCCATCTCAGCAAACCCTAGGAAATACATAACGATCATCCCTTTGGATTAGGCAAATATTGTACTATAGGAATTTTCCTTATTCTCTCTGGGGACCCACCTTCACCATTCCTTCCAACCTGGAAAATAAGCTGATGGTGCGCAATTACCATTTGAACACAGATGTCTGAAAGGGGAAGGTTAAGCAAAAACAGTGAAGAGATGAAGCCAGGATTACTCCTCTGGCAGCTTCAATGACACCATTCTCATTCTGACAACTTTTCTGGAGGCTGGCAGGAAGGACTTGACCAAGTTTGCCAGCAGTTCCATCAGGGTTTGGTAGCTGGCCTGCTGGTAGCATACCTCCATGCTGGTAGCATGACCCAGGAAGGGCCCCACCTGGCCGTGAAGGAATGACATGCCTTGACATCCAGATATAACAAGTCCAGCAAGGATCTCTGAAGCTTTCTAATAGAAACAGAGACACAGCTGAGAAGTAGACAGCACGGATTCAGGGATTCAGACAAAGCTGTACTGCTACAGGTCAACAAATTATATCTTACCTGAACTGTTGAAAAGGAACTCTGTGCAATTCTGGTGGATAATAATAAATAAGCCAAGTGATATCAAGTTTGCAGAGGGCATGCTCACCCCTTCACTAACCATGGCCTAGTGCTTCTGGCACCATTGCCATCTACAGTTGCATCACTGTAGACTTTAGCACTTAGGAACACAGCTGTTTTCAGAAGGATTACACTTTTTCTAGATGCACGGTACATTCCCAGCTACAGGATAGCAGCAGATAACTTGGGAGAAGCAGGGATGTTTCTGGATTCTGTGACCCTGTCAGTATGAAATATAAGTGTAAGAGACCATCTGGTTTTAGATGCAACCAGAAAGACAAAAACAAGTGAGCCAAACCACACAAGGGAAAGTTCTTGCACAGGTTAAAGAAAGAAAACTGCTGAATTGAAGACCAAGATGAATACTGCAGATTTCATAATACAACATACATTTAATATAATACAACAGTGAAACTGCCAGGAAATGCACTAATATTTTGGCAAAGAACCAGTCTCTCACACACTATTTCATATGCTGTCAGTACAGAAAGAACTACTCTGAGTCACAGAGCTAATTGCAAGCAAAACCTGACAAGAGAAGAAACAGGGGTAGCAGTAAACAGTAGATTTCTGGCTTCAAGAAGACAAGTTATGATATTCTCCTGTTTGCCCTCTTTCAACAGAAAGGAACTGGAGCTTTGAAGAGGAAAGAAGGACAACTAGTCTAAAAGTGATGGGAAAAAGTGTGTCCCCTTACTACACTTCATTAACCTGTGGAATTACCTTCTGAAACATCTCAGGCTAACCAGAAAGACAGACTAAATATCCTAAAAATCTGAAATATTTCTACATCTAATTAACAAAACCCAAAACCCCACATATAATTACATGAGAGATGAAAAAAATATTTATGAAAATAATAAAACCACTTCTGCCTTGGCAAATAAACTTACATTCTAAGTAGGAAACAGAAATTTTTTATAAGTATTCATTGTTTGTCTGAGGTTACTTGTACCTTTAGCTGAAGCAGCATCTCTAGTCACAGTCTGACATGAAATCTTGGACTAAAAATAATATTACCAGCAATTCAGTCTGATCTTCACTTGTTTCACTGAGTTTATCCTTCAGTACAAAAATTCTAAAATAATAAAAATACTACTCACAATTTTCTCAGGGCTAAATATTTCTTGCTATGAGAACAAAACAAGCATAGTCAGCTCAAGTCAGCATTAGGGTAGTGGGTGCTTTTTTAATTTATAGTCACCTTAAATTTCCTAGAAGAAGGGAAGAGAATGATATCTTAATGTTTCCTTAAAAGACATATGTAGTCCTAAAATAAGGATCTTAGGCTCAGTGTCTACATAAAAAGTTGAAGTCATTTAACTCAGTAAATTTGAGCTTGCTATATCTGTACCAGTTCTAATTGTGCTTTCAGAGGCCTTCAATTAGCTGAACTATCTAAATAAACAAGAAAATTTAATATGATTACAAACCTAAGATTAAATATCTTTTGGTTACCTATTGATATTAGCAACTGCAGAGTTGCTTCTTCTCAGCTAAGATGTTGAATTGAGTCAGCCAACTTACATGCTCTTCGCCTTTTGAACTTTGAAGCAACATGTCAGTTTATGACTGCATGTTCATTTCAATCATAAAGTAAGAAGCACATGGCTCAGCCAAAATATCATTTCAGGGCTTCAGGTTTCAGAACCGCTTCTTTTCAATTAGGTCTGTCTGACAGGGGAATAAAATTTTTCTATGATACATTGATAAACACCTCAAGCATAAGACAGATGATTTTTTTTTCCTCGGAATGAGAAGATTATGGAAGAATTGCATGCCTTAATCTGCTAGTTATTCTCTTTTGAGGCAGCCTCAGACACTTAGTTCTTCTTGTTATGAGGGCACACAGCAGGATCATGTCCAACTCACTGTCCACCTAGACCCTGCTTGTGCTAAACCTGCTTGGTAAACAAGAGTGTATTATTCTAAACTTCTTACCCACAGTCCCACTTGGGCAACTAAAATGGCAATCATCTGTGTCACCAAAACACAAATGAAATTGAGGACAGTAGGAAAAAGGAAAAGGTGGTACACTGAAATAGCTGGCAAATTCAGTCAGTAATTCTATAACATGGAGTTCAGACAGACCAATGACAGTTTAGGCATCTGCTATGCAAGTTCTTACCCTGGACAAATTGTAGAGATTTCCTTCTTATTATGGAAAGCAAAATGGGTATGTGGGAGGATGTATTTCATTTCAGCCTAACTGCAAGAGAGCTACCCAAATATGTGAAAGTACCCAAGGAAATACAGTCTCCTGCTAGCCTGGAATGTCATATTGCAGAGCAGCTAACTTAGTCAGAGGAATTCTGTCCTATTTCTATCTGGAAAGGAATACTAGACAAATAGAACAAGGCAGCATTTTTGTTTTTCCTGACATTATTCTTGGGTCAATCGGCCCAGTCCAGCTGGGAGGATCTCAGAAGCTGCTCAATCTCAGTTGAACAAGACTGAATCCAAAACTGACCCCTGAGGAACCCCACCACTACAGGCCTCCAGTTGCACCCCATGCCACTGGTCACAGCCCTCTGAGCTCTGCCATTCGGCCAGTTCCCAATTCACCTCCTCTCAGCTAACCCACACTTCCTGAGCTACCCAAGGGCATGTAGGGAAAAGAGTGTCAAAAGCCTTGCTGAAGTAAAGATGTCCTCACTGTTCACTTTTCCCCTGTCCTTGCAAACCATATGTAGTTTTGACAAAGCCTTCATTCAGAGACTTTTTTCCCAGTTTGAAACCAAATTGGAAAAAACTCATGAGACACATATGGAATTGTTTGATAGCTGTTTTTATATTGCACATTTCTATTTCTGTCCAGCTCTGTTCTTATCCAAAGCATTTCTCATGCCTTGATCTGTACAGATATTCAGGTCACAAGCTATGTCCTGCTTTACCATTCTCCATTGTGAAATACATCTCTTTCCTGGAGAAAATGATATTCAGATGATGCCAGAGTACCTACCTTAGTGAAATTAACATATCAACATGATGTTGCTGTTGTTGTTATGACCAATGGTTTATAATTCTTACAATTATCATTAATAACAATAACTAATTGCTACTAACACCTGCTTAACAAGTTGGTTCACTTTGGATTTGTATGGAAGGGAGATCTTAACCCATGCCTAGTCCTTGATTACAAATTTTCACTAGTCTGCAGCATGCTAAACCACAACTTTCAAGGTGGAAATTTCTTGGCTGGCAAGTGAGAAACTAGGGTAGGGGGATGTGCTACACTTGTGAGAGGAATACACAGCCTGCTAGCATGACACTAACCAAAACCTTGTAAATTCCAAACAAATTAGTACATGGGGGTTGTTGATTCCTGCCCCCAAACTACAGTTGACTAAGGCTTTCCACAATCCCAAATTGCATCCCAGAGTGAAAAAACTTTCACATGGTACCCTTCTTTGCTGGGCAATGTTAAGCAAAGCACTATATATCTGCAGCAGCTATACAATCTGAAATGTGAAAGCAGGTATTTGCAAACCCCACTGCTCTATATGTTTCTCATAAGAGGAAAAGTAAAAATACATGACCATTTCAAGCAGCTTAATATTTTTAGATAATCAAGTTTTTCTTTCAAGGTTCAATTAGAATTCTACTCCTGTACATTGCAGCAGCTTTTATCTGACACTTCTGTTAAAATCCAAAGACAGCTCCTATCCAGGAATAATTTCAGCTTCTGAATTACAGACATTTTCTCTACACAGTATAGCAATTAATCAAAGTATTTAAATTCAGACTGCTGTAATATTTCACTGTCCTGCCGGAAACAGAAACACAGTAGCCAAGCTGTAAACAGCCCTGTTTCCTTGCAGTCCTGTTACACATCATGCAAGCTCTAGCATCTCTCTTTAGCATTGCATCCCATAGAACAAACCAGAGAGGCTAAGCTAAGTTGTGCATACACATTTTCAGGACTGAAATTTGATGATTCAACTTCAAAAGTACATGTATTTTTGAGCATCATGAAGCAGCAATTCTTTGAAGGTATTTTTTCTTCAATAGAAAATAAAGGTCCACCTTATTTTTCCTTCTTTTATCCCCATTTTTAAGTTACAAAACAAAGAAGATATAGCAACATCAGACTATTTGAAAATCTAGGCCAGGAAAATCTATTGGGCAGCTTAGGTGCTTTCTGAATGGCATTTATTTATTTGTTTGTTTGTTTATTTATTATCAGTTACTATTTGCAGTAGTTACTTTGGCAAGTAGCCAGATAGGGATCTTCACAAGTTAATTTTCAAATATTCTCAAGACCACAGATAACTCATGGAATATTTTTATCCTGGAAATGAAAACTATTACTGATTGCTTTTACTTCACTGTAACGTAAATTACAGAAAAAATATGACAGAAAACTTTGCCTGACAAATGTAATGATAGTCTTTGAGAAGAAGATGTTTTTTATATCACCTACCTGAAGTTTTGTTACTACTCACACTCCAGCGTGCCTTACCCATGGATAGAAACAAATCTCTGTGCAACAGAATATGGCTTGATTAAACTCAACTTACCTGCAGATAAGTAGTTACGTGTTCCCACAGTCTTCAATCTCTGGACTGATATCTGCATGAAAAATAACAATATTATTCTTCCTCTCATCTGTGCTTTCAGAGGAGCATAGCCTATTACTACTTTCAGCACTATTCATCCCCGCAGTGACTTCCCCACTCCAGTGTCAAGTAGTACCAGGTTGTGTCTGAATCATACATGTTTACTTACAAAGACCTCCAGGTATTTGCAATGTCATGAGCACCATGCCCAATTTGAGTCCTACACTACAGGCCAGACAGAAATTATTTTAGTTTTGCCCACCCTTCAATGTTTAATCGGTTGCATTATCAGTCACACACACGTCATTATGACTCAAAAGTGTCTCCCACTCAGAACCAAAACTCCTTTAGAAGAAACCCAGGAAAACAAACATGATCTAAAAAAATCTGAATAAGTATCTCTCTGCATGTATTAGGGAAATCCATGAAGAAAAGGTATGTCACACTTCCATGTGAAGGCTGAGCAAAACATCTTCTAGCAAAACCTCCAGCATGGATCCACAGCATATACTAGGAATCCTTTTTATCTCAATAAAACAGGCGGATTTTGCAGGTAACGTTTTCAGCTGACATTTTTCCCACTCAAGATCTAAAAAAAGCTACATTATTTTTCTACAGTGTCTGTCAACATCAGAATACTTTATCATTTTTGTTTTGAATTCTTCTGAAATTTTGAATGTTTTTAACTAGATAAGGTGCAGGTGCTTTTTAAAACTATAACTTGGTAATAATAATACTCTAAATAGTTAGATCTTTCTCCAATCTATAGGAGAAAGATCTAACTACAGGGAAGACAAACTACCATCTTCAGAGACTGTAAAAATGATGTTAACCAGTCCCATGCTTCACATAGATGTTGTTTGCTGTAGAGGAATTTTGCAGTGCTATAGTGAGAATGTGTATTAGTTTAAGTGGATCAGCTTAAATTGGATTTCCCCATTGCCATTGATCCAGTAACATTCATGGGAGAGGATGCTTTCTACTAGACTCAATTGAGACTGACCAGCATCCTGAGCACTGTGGCTGCATTCAAACATCTTAAAAAAAAGCCATTAACATTAAACTAGGAGTGGAAGGAATGTTCCTTCCAAAGTGGCTTGATTAGAGGGCTACCTTTCTTTTGTGTTTTTTCTCAAATCCCTTAAAGCCCCATGAATGGAGCACAGTAAAAAAGCACTCAGGTGGATATCTAGCCATGCCACTTTCATCATGGTCCCATGCTCACATGGCTCTGCTGTTTGGAGAACTATAGGGTTGTGAATTAGTGCATCTGCACTGGTTATCCACCTTGAAGAAATAACATGATGGAAAAGCACAGTCTTGGTGTACTCTGGAGGTATATCTCTGCCAAGGGATCACCCCTCATGTCAAGAAGTATGAAACAGGTTAAGCGACCACATTTTCACTCTCAAATAATTGTTGTAGGAGTTAGGATCATAGAATCACAAAATTATTTGGATTGGAAGGGACCTTAAAAATCACCTAGTTCCAACACCGCTGCCAGGGCAAGGGACAGCTTCCACTAGATCAACCTGGTCAGGTTTTACTCCATCCTGTGGCAAAATGCTTTGGCCAAAGCACAGACTAACCCATAACAAAGAGCAGAATTACTAGCACCAGGTCTATGTAGAAACAGGGGGAAAGGAGTGCTTTTTTTGGAGAGTGTAAGAGGAAATGATTAAACATCACAGCTCTTGAATGTTAAGATGAGATGTAAGAAAGAAAGATTGGCATAATGAAAGAGAACACTTTTGCCCTGAAGAACTCTACAAAGGGAGGAAACATCTTGGACCTAGGTTCAAAATGACCAGGACAGCAGACATAACAGTTCTCTTGCTTAATACCTTTAAAAGTTCACTTTAATCTTATTTTCTCACAATTTCCTGTTCATAATCCTACTACCAGTTAGGTACACCTCTGACTCAGTAAAATAGTATTGCTACTGCAGAGATATTTAAGAAACATCATTCTTTTTCTTCAGGTTCGGACTGATTGTTAAAACTGCCTCTGAACAAAATGTAAATTTTCCCTGCAGTACTGGCCAGGATATTTGGTCTCTTTAGTAAAATACAATCAGATTCTTTTCACTCTGTTTAAGTGTGGATAAACTGCATTCTCCCTGCAAAAATCCCAGTGCATGCTAGGAGCTAGGATTTGTTCCCCTCCCTGTGGACAGTGATGGACACTGCACCTATTATTTTTGCAGGGCAGAAATGTGTCTTTGGTGAATAACAAACCCAAAAAGAATCCCATCTGCTCATTTTTAAAAATCCATCACTCTATTAATAGTGCTGAAGGAAACATTTTCCTGGTGGTTATGAAAAGAGGTTTAAAACTTTATAGGGAATACAAAATAGCTCCATTTCATTTTCCAGAAAACAGAAAGCATTTCAAAATATTTGTTTGCTGGGATTGTCAGTCATCTCTTTTCTCCTCTTTGAGTCTGCATGCATTGATATGGACAGCAGTATCTGCCTGTTAGTCTCCTCTTCCTTGTCTCCCTATGAGCCAAGGGTTGACTGGAACCAGAAAACAGGGTTCAAGAATGCAACCTGGTCCTTTGGTGCCAGCTTGGCTCCGAAAATACAAAAGAAGACCCTGACATAAATGTCTTAATCTGTGTAGCATATGTATTGCCAAGGAAACAGACAAGTCCCATGGGAATAACTACGAACAAGAACTGAGTCTGGCCTATTTTATGTCAATGTGAGCATGAATGCTTTTTTCCAAGAATAACAAGAGCAAGACAGCAAATCTTTCAAGCAGTTGCAGCAATTCCCTGCAATAATGTGAAGATCTGTGCTGTGGTTACAGCATAAGAGCCCAACAGCAAACCCACTTCTAGACCCACCCTCTATTAAGAAACAGGCCCTCTTGACAAATACACATCTCTCTGAGGCAAGATAAAGAGAGGAATCACTTTTAATTCACCAGGTCAACTATCCCCTTGGAAACATTAGGACACACTACTATCACAGAAGGAAGACTCATGCTGCAAATGCAGGATGCAGACATTGGTGCTCTCTGCTGCTGCAGAGATGAAGTGTATGAGCTCACTCCCATGAAAATCCTTATCCATCACTAAGAGAGGCAGCCACGCCTCATGCTGCAGCTCACTGCAATTCAGCAGACTTTCCTTCTGCTGGTGAAAGACGCACACAGGTTTACAATAGCTCAAGTCTGACCATTTTTAAATATGTTTTTTAAGGATACATTTCAGCTGATATGTTCTTAGGCCTGGCTGCCTGTTTTGTTGCAGAAATGTTTATGTCAGCAGAAGCAAATAGTGGGCACTGAAATAATAGGATGGGAGTTTCCCTATGAGCACCAGTGTAGGCATATAAAATTTTAAAGTGGCAGAAAACCACAGGTTTTTTTTAGGAGAATCCACACATAGAAACGAAGACATATTATTTATATACATAATTTTGAAAATCAGACCGTATCCCTGAAGTTCTTAAATGTAAGTTAAGTTCTTCAGAAAACCACTTCCCTTTTCTTTTCCATTCTCTTCCCCCTAGTAAGCTTAACAACGGAACAAAACAAGATCAAAGCTGAGTCCTTGGCAGTTGGGCAATATTACAATGGAACACAAAACTGAATAATACAAATTACAGCCTCGTTGTCTCTATGACAGTGATCCTTGTTTGTGGCTTAAGAATATGGATGCCAGATTTCTGAGGGTTTTAAAGATAAACAATGAAGTGCAGCAAAGAAGTAAGCATGCAATGAGGAAGAGTTGTTATGAGTGAAATTTTACTGGATATATTAGCATAATTAAGAAAATTTATCCCTACCCCTCCTGAAAATATATTTATATAAGTATACCATTATTCTGTACTGCTGCCTGTCAAAAAATATCAGGTTAAGGCAGCTGAGATATGCCTGCCTAAGGGAAAGAAATTTTCTGTAAATCTTTCTTTCTTCTTCTAATGACAGAGTCTGGCTCTTTCCTGTAACATGCTAACATGACTTTGCAAGCTAATTCCCCCAAATCCTTAAGCAAAAATTTGAGGTTATGATTCCAAGTTTCCTTACTCAACAGTGCATGTGAGCAGCTGTTGCTGGCAATTTGGCTTCTTCAGGCTCTCAGTGAAAAGTTCATGAAATGCTTTCTGGATAGAGATGGATTAATGGACTGAGACTCCAAAGGTGAGTACAGATAAAAAAGTCCCTGCATTTAGCGAAGTCCTTCTTTTAAATAAATTCTCATTCACAGTGTTTGCTTTGGGTCCCATCCAATTTTTGGGTGCAGGAGAAAGTGATCACACGTACTTGTTGAGATTCTCTCTCATCAAATCCCCCCACACCTCAACTTCACTCTTTGCTGGACTACCTGTCTAGTTTAGCCTTTCCAGAAAGCTTTATCTATCAATGAATCCCAGAGCAGACCTCTACAGTTCTCAGACCCATCAGACAGCTCCCAATCCTCTTATCAATATATTGTTACCTTTAGTTTCTTGATAGAATAAGTATCAATGATACAAGATACAATCAGAAAACACAAGTGGCAAAAAGCTCTATCTTCTGGAATATAGAGAAACTAGAGTTTATCTGTAAATGCATCTCTGAAGCATTCTTCACTTTTCATTGTTGGCACACATTTTGTATAAAACCTACAGGCCTGTAAAACCTTTGCGGCATGTATATAAGCACTCTGGAGTTTTCAGGTTTTGTGTGGGTTATTTTCTGGACTTTACAGCATAACTATTGTGTTTAATGCACAGCCTCTGGATTCTTCATAGCAAGTGGAAAATACCAGGTTTTCATCCACCTTAAAATATTACCAAATCCTGAGAGTAGACATCTTGAGATCATCAGACAACAAAAATATCCTTGTATGAAGGCTTGACCATTCCAACTGCTGATGTCAGAAATCTTCAAATCAATGACAACATTAGACATCATTACACATATATTTTATTTTCACCAGTTTACAATGTCCAGAGGAGTTTCTTGAACTAGTCTGAAGACTCAGCTCAGGGGATGTTCTTTCAAGAGAATTTTTTACCATGATGAAACAGACATGTCTAAAGATTTCCATTCCCATTTCTAATATTTTTGGATCCATTCAATTGAGTTATCCTGGGCTGCCCTTGTGCACACATGTGGAGAAATAATTACATTTCTAGCACCTTCAGTTGTCAAAATTTGTTTAGGTTTTCTTAATTCTGTTACAAGAAGCTGACTTTGTTTGAATGCCATCAGGCCTTTGTTGAGATCAACAACCACTTTTGTATGTATTTCCTCCTCAGTGCTCACTTCATTTTCTTGAACAAAACAATTCAAAGACTGGAATATAAAGCACATGAGAAGAGTCAAACTGCATCACAGCAAATACCCATGTGGTCCTGATTCCCATCAATGTAAAAAACCACGTACTTTAGAATCCGTGTAAGGTCAGGACAGAATTGCAACTATACTACTCCAGAATATTATCACAGTTAAGTTCTGTGGCTCTGGAAATATCATAAGCCACAACCATCTATGAGTTAATCACCCTCCAGGTGGAACAAGACAAATTTTCCATTAATTCGTCCTGTCTCCTTCTGAACCCAGGCAAAATTAAACCTGCAAAATTTTTGGAGGAAGGAGGCCCACGGCTCATCTACATAATATGTGAAGAGCCCTGTCCTTTCCTTTGTTATGAACATTCTACCCCTTGGTCTAATTTGAAGTCCCCTAATTCTTTTACTGTGAGAAACATTATTTTCCTTGTTCACTTTCTCTGATCCTCTCAGCATAGACCTCAATCGTATTCCTGTCAGTCGTCTCTCTGCTAAAACAATCCTGCTTTGTTCCACACCATCAAAATCCCAGTGTTACACACATACAAAGAACCTCAACCTACTACCAGTTGGAGATTCTAAAAGCTACAATAGCACAAGTACTATGGATATAAAAGTTGACAAAAATCAAAAGGAAACCTGACAAAATAAAATCTAACATTGTCCAAAAATAATATTAAAAATAACTCAAGGAAGCAAAAAAATATGAAGAGCATACATTTCTACAACCTTCCCTTCAATGCAAGGCAAAGATCACACAGTTTCCATTTGCATTTCAAAAGATTTACTTTCAGAGAAATGTGTGGGTATGGCTGCAGATTAGAGAAGATATTAATGTTTTTCTACTTTACCAAAACCTCTGGTCATTGTGACAAAAAGTCACCTATGTACAGCTAAGCTTCAACAGAAAAGCTGACACTGTTCTAGGCTGAACACATGAGCCTTAACTGTCCCACTTTTCCCTCTAGTATACTATGTGGGATTTGAAGCACCTTGGAAACAGCAAAAAGTGAATCTCATTAATCATAAAATCTTCTTATGACTGGACTGACAGCTACTGTGAGAAATGTCAGCTTCACGCGACACAGACACAGAGAAGAAGCTTGTAATGGAAAATCAGCCTCATCTGTAACTAGAACATCATGAATTAGAGGCAATAATTGGCCTTACAAGTAGAGAATAATGTCATAATTATTCTTACTACTTGTCACTTTAAATCTTGGTATTAGGTAATGGCTATAAGATGTTCACAGCTAAAAATTTCTGGCTTTATTCCACGTGAATGTGCTATCCTGTCTATTTGAAGAGGAAACTGCAAATAGCCACCTATATAGGACTCCTATCTGGAGTGAAATTCCACTGTGAAAAATTGGCATACTCTAACTAGGGCTAAGCATACTACGAAGTCAATATGAAACTGTGCACTATGAATTTTTGATCTTTAAAAGATGATAACCTTGATTTTCCAGTTAGATTTTTACATACTGAGAATAGGTTCTATTACCAGGAGGAACAGAAAATCTGTTACCCAATCACACAAAATTTTCTTTGTACAAGAATAACTGTCCTGGTTTAGGGCAAATTTGGGAGAAAACCTCCAAAGGGGGTTCCTCCAGAAAGCAAACTCAAACGGCCTCTCCCCCAGCCAGTCCTGGAAAAAACTTCCTTGGAGAAAAGTGGAAAAACTATTTATTTAACAAACAAAATACCCACAAGCACAGAAGATTAATTATATGAAACAATAAAACCTCTCGCCGCTCCAAAGAGAGATGGCAGAGCTGAGGAAGTCCTTGCCGTGGGTGCAGTTCAGTTCTCTCAGTCTTTTCTCACTCCCAGTCCCTCCGGAGGTCCAGGCCCAGTGGGCCGCAGGTGCGAGCCCTTGGTGCTCCTCTGGATTTTCAGTCCAGAGCAGATTTAAACAGTCCCAAGAAAGAAAAAAAAAAATGGTCCAGGACACTTCTCTGCCTCAGCTAGCTAAAATTAACTAACTAAAAGCACAGGACAAATCTGCCCCACTGCTGTCTGTGCCGAACACCGCCAGAGCAGGAATGCGGAGGAGTCAGGGCCGTTTTCTCAAAACAAACTGTGCTGCTTCTTTCTCCCCCTTCGCTCCCAGAACCAGGTTTAAAGGTACAGAACTCAATATACAGCACAAACAGAACAGACAACTGGGGATACAAGCATCTTAAAGTCACCCTAGGACACCAACACTTCAAATTCTTAACATGAAAAAAGGAAAAGTGAAGAAGTGTTTCAATTAAACTTTGTTAGCACCTCCATTATTTCTACTGTGTGAAGTCTTCTGCATCTCTGGCACCTGACCTGCTCCAAACTCTGCAAACTGAAAAATCTTGTGTTATATATATGTTACAATTTCTTAAAGGGAAGCAGTTAGCCACTGGAATAAGGATGACTTGACATGACATGATGTAATGTTTGTAATTTTTTTTCATTTCATTAGAACATACAAAAGTGATCAGGATTTGTGAGTGAACTCACAAGGCCTTTTTACACCAGCATTCATATTACATGAGCATACATTCCTTCTTGCCTAGGAATCTACTTTCTGATTTGGTGCAGCAAAGGCTTCAGCATAGATACGAAACACCAGAAAATGTCTGCTTTTGGCAGATGTACACAGCAAACTTCAGGACCTTTAGAGTAAACATAACTCACTTCTGCAGAAAATGGCTTAAACTCCTGATAGTAAGCAAGAATTTAGCTACGGAAACCAATCACGTGTCGGCCTCTTGTACAATACCAGACTTTGAGCTGATATCATTCTCACTTTAAAAACTCACTTCTAAACTCTCTGGGTATGCCTCTCAAATTAATGTATTTTTTCTTTGGTGAAGCCCCTCGTTAAACTGCCTCTGGACAGACTGGACAAATCCAAATACAATTTTTCATCCTGAGAAGAGTCCAGATCCCCACAGACACAGTCAGGATACATCTAAATTTGCCTGCAAAAAGAAAAATTATTGGGAAGTAAAAATGTGATCTGATCAAGATAATGGAAAGTTAATTTAGAATAAATTTAGGTGGTCAGGACTAAGATACCACTTAACAAATGTTTGCTTTGATGCTTGGGTAAATCCTATTTGTCCAGTGTGTGCAAACTTTTTTGTCTCTATTCCTCTTACCATCCTTTCTTTGGCCAGGCCCAAATCACTTCAGTTCTGGGTTGCTGGTGTGTTTTTTTCTTTAACCATTTCCTACCCTGTCAGTTTTCAACTACTTTGGAAATAGATGTCATCTCTTAGTAGATGACTGTCTTACTAAGTATGTCTGTAACCTTCTTTAGAATCTAAGGCCAGTGAACCGAATCATCATGGTTTTCCTGGAATTGCCAGGTACAGAGGAGATAGATAATTCCTTGAACCACCTACAGGAAACATGCAGTGTGAATTTTCAAACCAAGATGATGAGAAATATATTAACACTCTCTTGTCTCATCAGACTAGCGATAACAAATTAAGATAATACTGAAAAATATCTTCCACCTTCATCTGATAACGTCATCCTTCTTTTTTTCTGACAGGAAATAATACCTATTTTTACCAAATGGACTATTACTTGACAATCTATGCTCATTAGTTCAGACAAAGTTTTCCAATGTCCCGAACAAGGTCAAACAGCACCTATTTTCAAACTGAGTGATCTTTCAGTAGTGAAGTAGCTGAAATCCAAGCAAGTCTTTACATAAAGAACTGAGAATGTAATGTAAAAGTAGATGAGGGGATTTAATAACAGCATCACAGTTACCAAAGAATGAGTTCCTTTGAAATCTAATTGTATTCCATGAATAATAGGGAATCAAAAGTGGGTTTGTGTAACTTCCTTGCTTTTTTAATTTAATGGTTTTCCACACTGAAAAAAATGGACTCCAAATCTGATGTAATGTAATTAACCACATGGAAAATGTGTTTTTTTTCAAATTCCAGAGAGCTGCCACTTCAGAGAAAAAGAAAAAGGCTTCTGGCTAGCATTATAATGAACATCATTAAAATCAAAGCAAGATAGAGCTGCACTGCACTGTGCCAAGAGACCTCATCTCTAAGATGGCTCTGGGCTAGTCAACAACAAATGTAGTTAATAGGTTTTGCTGGAAGAAAGAGAAAATGTCACTGGCCAGGCAGGCTTGTTAAAGCAATCTAAGAGGAGACAGTGGCAGGACAGGCAGCACCATGGAACCTTCCATCTGTTCCACTGTGCAGCTTCTCTTAAGCTCTTTACAAAACAGTGACTTAAATCCACAGTGCATCTTCCTGTGGTGATGATTGGTGTGTACGCCAGAAAAGAGACAAAAAGGTATTAATAAAGTAAATTTTTGATTGTGTTTCCTTTTATCTGAACAGTGTCTACAGTGGGTCAGACACCATCTAAATTAAGCCTGCAAGCAAATAATATTTCTTTCACTCTGGGAGAATTTGTGGTATGATAAAAAGGTGAGAGTTGGAGCACCCAGTTACTGTAGGCTCCTTTGGAAACCAAGATTGTCAAACCTGAATGCTTGAGATAGCATTACTATCTATATAGTTAAAAGAAGACTATTTTTTCCCATTTCTGAAAGTCTTGGCATTTCAGATTGCATAGCTGAAAACTGGAAAAATAAATCAGTTTCCCAGATGAAAAGGCATTCTCCAAATTCCTTATTGAATGCATTTCCTTTAATGAAATTGTATTTTACAGCCAAAGTATAAACACCATTTCAAAGAGAGGAGACAAAGTTGGAAGGTTTGTCCTTGAAAGTCTAGTCTAAAATGTAAGGACCCAAGGAAATGCCAAAACCCAGTCTGCCTCAGCATCTTAAAGAAACAGGCCACCTGAAGAAAAACTACTCTTCAGGATCTAGGGTGAGACACGAGGAAGCTGAAATACAGACTCACAGCATGAGTCTGTTGTAGCCATGGTCAAAAATGTAGCCACGGATGGGGGGTAGTACCAGTTCAACATCACAGTATTTTCCTGCTATAAGCTTTTGGCTGTTCTCACCTGAAAATTTTCCAACTAGGGCGACTTAACATGAGTTAAAAAGGTGCCTTTTATAATGGCAGCCTTCACATTATGCTGCTTTGCTGGTGATTTTGTAAAAGGCTGAGGACATTCTGCTATAATGTCCTTGTCAGAAAAGCTATGGCAAACAAAATCATGGGCAGCACAGTGGTTTGTGGGAAAAACAGAGCTCTTTACTAGTATTTTTGAAAGAACATGCAAATTACTGTCATTGAAAATAGTCTACCATTCTCTTCACCTTCTTCTGTGGTGCCCCATCTCTTTGTAAAGCTAAATACAAGCTGCCTGGCTTTGTTTTTGCACACCTCTCAAAGTCTGCTCATACCCTAATGTTTACCTCATGAAGTACCTTGGAAGCTGTGGCAGCATCTCAGGACTCTTAAAAATTTCATTATAGCAGGATTTCTAAGGATTTTTAAGACTGAGGCTAGTCAGATGAGGACATTCATCCCATCTGCAATCATTAACATGTATATAACTACCACACTCTTCTCAGAAATCACTTTTGTTGCAGTTTTTCCCAAGCTGAACTACAAGGGTAACACAGCAACATTTGCCACACTTATGAAGTTGTCCCTTTGTTTTGTGTCATCTTCTGGCTTGTCTGTCTATCCCTTGTGCTTAACACTCAAACTGAGTATCTTCTGGAGCAGGATGCTTTATTTTAGACTGCCCATAGATAACCACACAGCAACAACATAGGAAAGGTTCTTAACCACAACATCCAGCAACTTTATAATAACAGGTCTGAATTTCAAATGCAGCCCATGGTAGGTCTGATCCTCTTCAATTCTGAGATCAAATGAGATGTGAAAATGTCAGAAAGGGATCTTGAAAAAGCACACGCACACATACACATACACATACACATACACATACACATACACATACACATACACATACACATACACATACACATACATACGCACATCTATATATTGATGATGTGCTAAAGGCAGATAGCTAATAACCCTAAATATGCCGTGGATCTGTTTTCTGTATCACTTTTCCATAATCCAGCAAATATACTGTAGTAATGCACTTCCCATACTTGGGTAGGTATTTCTATATAAGGAAAGTTTCAGTTCACTCCTTGACTTACTAGGAAATTCATCTGGAAGGTTCTGTACGTGACCCTCTCTATTGGGCTGAGTGCCAAGAGAGAAACACCTGTTGGACCTTTCCTCTGTCTGTCAAACCCTATAAGGCTTCCTATTGGAAGTTTTCAAACAGAACCATCCTCAAACATTGGGTAGAGAAAGGGACAGAACAATAGAACCAACGGCATTCTCCAGGTGTTGTAACAGGTGTAAGATCTCCTTACACCATGCACGGTTTATATATTTTGTTTCTGTATTATTTTCTTTCATTTATTAAACCCTTTTGATTTACAGGACACTCTAGACCATGTTGTGTCTTGCTATTTTTTATAGCCACAAAGGCTGGACCCTGCAGATCTTATGGTAAGGACCACCATAATATACCCTGGTGAGACTATGGGCAAATATTTCTAACCCAACTCTCCCCTTCCTTTATCCTCTCCTCTGAGCTTGACTAGTGCTCTAACCATTATGCCCAGGTACTGCCAGATCACATCTGCTGGAGAGGGGTGAGCAGGCACATCTAGAAAGGGGCAGCACACCCTGCTTTCTCCTCCCTTGCCCAACACCAGAGATGTGTCCTGCTGTTTGCAAGGGGAGATGTGGCAGCAGGTAGGGAATTGTCCATTCCTGGACACCACAAACAAAATAGGGAGGATATTCTGCAGGCTATGGGCTTCCACTTGTTTTGATGTTCTGTTTGTAATCAATGTGGAGACATCCCCAGGCAAGGATTGATGGTGAGGCAAAAGGACCATTTTGCTCTGGGTGCACTAGCTCTGAGAAGCAAAATAATAGCCACAAAGGGATACACCATCCCGTTAAGTCAAGCTGCAACTTCTAAAACAGCTGGAGCATGGCAAGAAACTCAGAGAGGAAAGTTTTACAGATCTCCAAGATCTGTGGAAAGTTCACATGGCCAGGAATAATCAGGCCAAATCTATATGCTGCAAGTGTTTTGTAAAATGGATGTGGATGTATGTGGAGAGAAGACCCTGATGGTGGCCAAGCCTGCCTGCTGTTGGAAGTCAGGCAAGGCAGACTTCACACAGGCTTTCAACCCCAACCACACTGGATTTTTTAGTGTCTTTTTAACTGTCCTCTCTGCTCTGGAGACAAAAGGGTAAGGAAGAATCAGATGCATGTGACACACTTGGATGATCTAAAGTCCCTTAAGAAGAAGTGAAACACACAAACTAAAATTTTCTAATTTGGACAAAACATCCAACAGTCTAACATTGTCTCTTGATAGTCTGTGGAAAGGAATCAAAATCTTCACAGTTCTCCTAAATGTTGGAGCCAGTTAATAAAGGCTCAGAATTGTTTTGGTTTGTGTCTTGCAGTTTTTTGCCTTTTCTCTGTTTCTGGTTTTGTAGGTGCATGGTGTGCCCAGCCTACTCTGATGAGTCAGACACAGTTTTTACATGTGCAGTAAAGACTGCCCATAGAAAATATTCCAGTGAACGTTTCTCATGGTATGAAGCTGAACTCTGAAGGCTCTGTTGTCTTCTCAAAATCTTCTTTAAACTATTTTGGCTATTTTCCAATTTCTGGCTTTTCTCCAGAAGCATGATTGAGTTTTGATTTTTAAGACTTCTGAATTCCTCAAAGGCACTTTCAGATATCAAAAGAATAAAAACTTTAATAATTGCCAGAATGGAAGTGCTTGAATTAGCACAGAAAGTCAAACTAGCTTTTTTAACATGTAAGCGAATCTGCAGTCAAGGGCAGACTTCCTGCTTTGTCTTTGTTAATTTTGATAGAGAAGGTTATAGCTGAGGGTGTAATTAATAAATTAGAGTTCTACAAGTGCCATCATGACTTCCTGCTGCAGTTAGAGAACACTTGTGTTTTCATTAGCAATAATTCAAAAGCAGAACAAAAAAGAGAAAGAGATTCAGTTATTGAAAATATTGATGACAATGTAAAGCCTGCATTTAAAAGGTCGAAGATACAAATTTATTAATAATTCTGGGGATTTATTTTCATGCAACTAAGCAGTTACATGAGTGAAACTAAACTACTCCTTGCAATAGAGATATATTATAAACATTCTGCATTTTTCCAGATTTGCCTTACTACACAAGCAACAGTTACTTTCCGGACTTGTTAATGTTGCTTGTTTCACATCTTTGAACAGGCTTTTCTTAACACTGTCAAGACAGTGCTACAGTAGTAGAAAGTTTGTTAGTAATACATTGATGCTGTAAATACAGAGTATGTTTTCATTACCAGAGTAAGTTCCTTCAGGTGTACAGCAACAGTATGATGAATTCAGCATTAGAAAAATAAGAGTAAGAAAGAGATTTTGTGGCTTTTATCAAATATCCTTCACAAAGCTGGTTTTGATTTTACATTACATTTGCCTAGTATCTTGGTTTACAGAGCTGTCTTGGGTTATGGAACCAAAAATGTGTATTCTATTTCATCTGCGAAAACAGCTGGGGAAATGTTTTTTCTTTATCTCTGTAACTCCAGGGGGAAGGGAGGAGTGGGGCAGATGTCTTCTGCTAATGGCCCAGCTGTTAAAAGCAGGTGGGGCAGTTTTTTCTCATTTCTTTCACCACCCATCCTCCCTCCAGGGGGATATCTGTTGACAATGGGCCATTAAGGCTCACTAGTGACATGACACAATACATCATCCCACTGTGAGATGATCCACCCTTCGGAGGTCCTAAGTGTTCCTACCTAGATAAAACTGAGATGAAGGAACACCAGGGGAGCCTGTTTTTCCACTGGACTGCAGAGGAAGACCAGATCCATCTTACTTCCACCGGACTCTTTTTCTGTGGGATCACCTCTACTCCAACAGAACCACATCTGCCACTCCAGGAGGACTTACTTTGGACTGCTTCCAACACCCTGACCAACCTTCTGTCAGGGTTTCCAGGATTTTTTTGTTTGTTTGTTTTGGTTTTGTCTTTTTGTACTACTACACTGGCATTTTTAATATTCCTAGTATAGAACTGTTATCCCTATTCCCAAATCTTTGCCTGAAGCCCCTAATTGCAAAAGTATAATAATTTGGGGGAGGGAGTTTATATTATCTATTCCAAGGGAAACTCCAGCTTTCTAAACCAAGACAAGAGCAGCAGAATGTGTGGAGTGGTTAGATCAATACCAGAGGCCCATGGTTTGACCTTCTGCATGTTGCTAGGTTGTTGTTATGGATGTGACACTGCCTAGATACAGTGCAGATGTCACTCCCAAGTGAAATCTGTGCACAATGAAAGAGGAAGTTAAACAATGAAGGACAGAAGGATGATATGTCAGCTCAAAATGTGGAGGTGCAAAGCAAGCAGAACACATTGAACTTCTGTGTGGTAACATTAGGGTGCATCACTATGCCCTAAACATAGTAAGAATGATTACAGGCTAGCTGGAAACTTACGCAGCCTATGCCCTATTAGGGGTAAAATGGTAAATCTAAAAAAAGAGAAAGCTTACAGATGTAGGACACATAAAATAACTTAGTCTAATGGTAGCTCTCATGTAAGAAATAAAACAATGAAGATGTGGGCAACTAAAACACGGACTTCAGCTGGTGTAACAAATTCTATTCTCCAAGTCTTAAAGACACTAAAGCAACATCTTTAATCACCAACAATTTTTATATTAAATTAAAATTTTCTAGGGCATTAAAAAACCCTGTTCATAAAGAAAAACATAATGTAAACAAGGAGTTCCAAATTAAAAATTTAAAACAAAGGGAAAACCTGTAAAGTGTACTTGACTTAAGCAGTCAAATATTGAAAATGTTGTGAGTTTAAAAGTGTACAGAAATAGAAGCACTTTTTTGCTATAGTCCAACATGCAAAGATCTGCATATCGTTGCAGAGAATGTTATTTGTGATGCAAGTAACTTCCCAAAGTGTATCATTAGACAAGTACGATGTTGGAGCTGTAAAGCAAGTGGTTGTTTAATGTTCTAGCCTATAGAGCTGGCACTGCTGGAGTGGTTAGACTGTTATCAGAGGCCCATAGTCTGACCTTCACTGCGTTGCTAGATAGTTGCTAGGGAAGTGTCACAGCTTAGATATAGCACAATTAGGCAGGTGTTATGAAAAAAACCCACAGCTATTGGCAAAAAGGTAATACATCTAAATTGGTTCTAGAATATTTGCTCCATGACTCACTACACTCATCATTGAACAGTATGTCGGAGCAGTCCATGGACCAAGAAAGTGCCAACAGCCTGGGGCATGTCCTCCTGCTCCACTTCCACCCAAGAGGGAGGAGGGTGACTCTGGGGGACATCTGGCAATGGATGGCCTGGGACACATGGGACCAAGCTCTTATGGCCAGACCCACCACATTCAGCACCCTGCTCCTTTGCCTGCTGAGAGCTCCACTCCTTCCTGTCTGCAGGAAAGGTGAGTTACAGGTAACTGCTTGTACCTGGCTTTGTAGTGTCCTTTGCAGTATTAGCTACTGTTTCACAGAGGCAGCAAACACCCAAACTGTTTTTCCAGTTATGGAGTAATGACATTGTGCACTTTATCTGTCCTATCCATGACATTACATTTGAAACATCTTATGCAGGAACAGCACCATGGTATGGAACAACAGATAAAAATAATCAAAATTTTGTTTCTTGGGTAATATAGATAAAACTTTGCTACTACATAGAAGTACATCAACTGCTGGACACTGCTCAATGTTGTAATTTACAATGGACTTTCCATAAAATTTATCATTTCTGGATTTTTTTATTATTTTGGATTTACATGACCTCAACTTTGAATCTGAGAGGCATGCAAATCAGTCAAGTGGGATGAGTATTTAAAACCTTATCTTTTAGCTCTAGGTATGAAGGCAAAGATTATTCATGTGATTTATTCAAAGTCACAGAGATAGTCTATGAAACTGATGCTAAATCCCCTGAAAATTTGGGCTGGTTCCTAGGTTGCCTCTGAATCCTCTTTTTTTTCCACTTTCTTAATGTTCCACTTTCTTGCAAAGAAATGTTTCATAAAATTGTGTCACAAAACTGGTCTAGTGGGGCAGAATCTGTCACTGCTCTGGCATCTTAACTTGCAGATTACTCATCACAACTTAACTTTCAAAGTCAAAACAAATGAGAGACATTAAACCTACACTGACCTTTTGGACCTTTGTGTTTAACAAAGCAAATAGCATGCAGACAGACTGTTGTGGCACTCATATGTATTATTGTTTGTGTTGCCTTGAAAAAAATATGTGTGTGTTTGCTCACAAATATTTGGAAAGGTCATTTAGACAATGTAAAACTCTGCATCTTCTGTTCACAAGCTGTCTTTAACTTCTTCAGACCACTTTCTCCTACAAATAATTGCATATATAAAAATAAGGCAAGTTAATTTAAATATTCCTCTAGGTATTTTATATGCATGTCTGACATATAGACCATAATCTGGCATTGTCTCTCCATCCTCATGTGTAAAATGACATCAACAATTACTCACCTACATTTTTGAAGGAATCCCATTCCATTGGAATGAAAAATATAGGTGAATACGACGTGGCATTATGCTTAAATCCATCCATGGAGAAGACCAAAGCACAACATGCTTTAATTGCAGCAGGAAGTTTCAGACAGCTCCAAGTGGAAGCTGTATGCCTATCTCCTCTGGTCTCTTTTGAAGAGCCCAGCCTAAAAGGTTCTATTTAAATCAGTCTGGTGTAATACAAAATCCTTCCAAGAATGATTCTTCTCTTCCCAGCTAGGCATTTGTTTTCTTTTTTTTCCCTGTGCAAGTTAGCTGGTCACAACTGCGTTCACACATATTTGGTCTGGAAATCAGACAACTTAATTTTATGGCTTTTCCCACAGAGATTTCTGGACAGATATTGCTAAGACAAGATACCTTAATTCTTCACAGCTGGTCTTCACAGTGTTCCTACTGTGATCAGAGTTCCAAATAAGAAGTAGCAAATAAAGTTATACCTCATATATAAGTTTTACAGTTGTTCCATAATGCTGAATACTTCTTAAGAAAGAAAGCATCCTGCAATATACAGAGAATATGAAAAAAATATATTTCCTAAAACTAAGTTCCTCAAAATCATTAGCAATGAAAATATAGTGAGTAACGAAACTTGGGGACTAAATTACTCCATACAGATAAATTCTGTTCAGGTGATTGTTCTTCTGTTTGACTTTGACCACAGCCTAATCCCTTTTCTGTGCCTTGATTTCTCTTTCAAGTTTAGCTGCTGATCCCTGCAGTGGAGAGATGCACAATATCTAAGAACAACAGGGTAAGGATCACTCTCTGGGATTCTCACGGTTTTTGCAATGACAGTGTTTTCTTTCTTTCTAGTGGCAAAATAGTGTAAACTATGGCTGGGTTAAACTTGAAGCTTTAGGGTTTTGTTGTCTGCTGCCATTGATAATCCTCAGAAGGACCTGCTTTTTTCTGTGTAGCTGACACTTTCATTTTATTGCATATGCATGGGCAGTGGAATTCATAACTGGATTTATCCCACTGTCAGCCTTTATCTGTAAAGAAAATGGAGCCTGGACTCTAGAGAACACAGAATGATGTGTACATTATTGCTTCACTCCTCTAGAGGGAACTCTTCCTTTAAATCTCTTCATGCATTTCTCTGTAAATGCAATGAGTTGACCAAGATGAGGGAAGACCTACAGCCTGTTTTTGCCAGAAGGAAACCTGGCAGAAACCAACAGTGGTTGTCTTCAGGTACAACGATTTTCAGTTTTGCTCTTTTCTTAGTATGGCGTGGCAATTCCATCTCCAAGAAACATGCAGGACACTGTTAAGGATGCCACAGAGAGCTGGATTTGGATCTTCTCCAGTCCCGAAACTGTGCTACATCAGTTCTTTAGGCTGATAGGAAAAACTTGAATTTTGTTGTTTTTGTATTGGCTTCAGACAACAGAAAACTTTGTCCTGAGGATTTAAAGTAAGAGATTGCCTGGGTGCTTGGAGAGAGGACTGGGAAGAAGTGCAGAGTACAGCAACTGTACTACAAACAATTCTAACCCGCACCATCCCTTTGTGAAGTTGCTCTGTTAGCTGCAAAGGCTGAGACCTGTTTCCAGACCCGAGTTGGTTTCAAGATCCATGGCTGGCAAATAAAAAGAAGATGACTTGTCAGTGGGAGGAACAACTTCTGCATTCAGAGGAGTGTGGAGAGCAGTCTTGTGGATATCATGAGGTCTCTGTTTTGGGCTGAGCTACTCACAGTGGATGAGTTCAGGCCTATCACAGGGTCT
>WEIU01023099.1:1649-14723 GCA_013389925.1 Aegithalos caudatus
AAGGGCGGCACGTGCTCCTTGTAGGGCGCCGGGAAGCCGCCCATGCCGGGCAGCTCCGAGGAACCCGAGGGGCCGTTGTCAAAGGCGCTCCCGCCGCTGCTCAGCTCGAACCAGCCCGCCCGGCTCCCCTCGCGCCCGTGGCCCCGGCTGCCCTTGCCCAGCACCCGGATGGACTCCACGGTCTGGATGGGCTCCCCGGACATGCCCCGGCTCGAGGAGGCGTTGTGGTAGCCCAGCGTCTCGATGGGGGCCCCCTTCTCTTCGGTGCTGTCGGGCAGGTCCAGGCAGGAGGAGGAGACGCGCGTCTCGATGCGGTAGTGCTCCTCCGGCGGCTGCGGCTCGCCCTTCGCAGCCCCCGACAAGCTCCCCACCTCGCCCGAGCCGCTTTTGGGAATCTGCCCGAAATGCTTCTCCTCGGAGGGCTTCCGGGAGGCGTTTTTGAGCATGTTCTTGAACTCGATGGTGGAGGTGGCGGAGATGGAGGAAGCCACGGGTTTGTCCCCGCCCGCCGCGGGCGCTCGGCTGGCGGGGCTGGGGAGGGCGTTCTGGGGGGAGAAGAGCGAGCGGTGGGGAAGCGCGTGGGGCGAGTCCGAGTATTGCTTCTGCGGGAGGCCGGCTTTGGGCAGGGCGCTGTGGTTGGAGTCCGGCGTGAAGAACACGTCGTTCTTGCCGGGCGACGGGGACCCGTCCGAGGCCGAGTCCTTCCCCCGGCGGCCGTAGCTCCCAAACATCCCTGGGGACGAGGCCAGCGGGTCGCAGCTCTCGCTCTGATCCAGGAGAGACCTCATGGCCGGGGGGAAGGACGGCTTCACGCCAAACTCCTGCGCCCGCTGCCCGTAGCTGGACAGCACCGGCTGGTACTCGGCGGAATCCGGGAGTTTACTCGACTTCAGGATAGACTTGACCGGCTTCTTCTCCAGGTTCAGCATGGCCGAGGGCGGCGGCCCCGAGTAGTCGAAGTCGCGGTAATCCTCGTCTTCTTGGAAAGACGTGTCCGGGTAAAACTTCTCCTGGGAGGAGTCCATCAAGGAGGAGGGCATCTCCCTGCCGTCTGCAGCCGGCTTGTACAGGCTGGCCGGGGACTCCCTGCCAAGGCCGAAGGGCCGGTAGCCGTGCACGGAGCTGGGAAGTTCTTGGGAATATCCATCATCCCGGCCCTGCAGAGGCGACCTCGTACTGCTGGGGGTCGAAGAACCGGGGCTCATGATTTTTGACAGCAGGGAGATCGTGTCGACGTTGCTGGACGTCGGCTTGTCCATCATCTCGTCCTGCGTGGGCGTCCCGCTGCGCTCGTCGCGCACCGGCGTCCCGTCCACGTTGTCCATGGAAGTGCTGGTGGGACCGCGCTGGAAGTCGGAGCTGTGACTCTCTGTTGCCATGCTGGACCCCAAGCTGCTGAGGATGGGAATATTCAAGTTCAGGCCGCTGAAGCCAGGATTTCCCTTCAGGAAATTGTGTATCTTCATCTCCAAGCTGGGAGAAGGGGGCTCCGATTCCAGCTTGGCTTTTGAAATCTCGGAGGATTGAGCCAGTGAGGTTTCTGTTGGCAAAAGGGAGGAAGGACTGGTAGGGTGGGAACTGGAAAATCCCAGGGAATTGGTTGGTGGCTTAAAACCAGAGCTTGACAGTGCTGGGGTATGTCCAACGGGAGCCTTATTGACTGAAGTGGAGGAAACCTCTGCGGTGGTTGAGTTTGGAGAATAACCGAAACTCTTGGCTATGAAGGGCTGTGGATTGGAAGGAACATTCCTCCCCTTCATGCAGGGCACAGTCGTGTTGGCTGGCGATGCCGAGGTGCTCTGAGAGGCGGGTTCTCCTGACTGAACCGTGTTTCCAGCCACGCTCTGCAGCAAGGACGACAGCCCTGCAAAACACAACTGCTGCATCAGGTACTGAGGGCACAGGCAAACCACCCCAAGCCGCTGCCATGGGAAAAGCTCCTGTGTTTGCACTGTTCCTTTACACCCTGCCAGTCTCCATCCACAAAGAGGACTGGATTTTGCTGCACTGACATTAGCACCCGGTGAGGTGCAACCTTCTGCCAGAGGCTTGGATTGATCTACAAATATAAATTACACCACTGAGTCAGAAGGGTAAGAACTGATCCTGGTCTGCAGCCAGGACTGGGAAACCCTGCCCTGCTGGCCAGGTGACCCTGACAAGGTGCCAAAGTGGGAGCAGAACACCCCTGGGCACCTTTCTGCACATAGAAAACACAGAGACCTCTTGGTCTCCCTTCCTGTTCAGGGAAATGTTCCAGGTACGTGCACTTTGGCCACAGCACACGCAGGAAGAACAGGGAAGTGACAGAACTCACTGCTCCGTGACCTGTGCTACCTGAGAAAGAACATCCACGCGTGCCAGAGACGTAAAAACATTCCAATGAAGCTTTTCTTCCTCTGTCCTCACTTTAGGACAAGCAGGGCAGCACGTTTCAGCCTGGCCACTGCCCTCAGACACCTGCCAGCCCTCCTCTAACACCCACCCCCAGTACCTTGCAGCGCCGGCGCCGTCTGAGTCTGGGTTTTGGAGAGGGCAGACAAAATGCTTTCCGGAGTTATCTCGACTTTGGAGAGAATATTTGCTAATGGATTCGAAGGAGCGGACGCCGTTCCCAGGACAGGAGTCTTCAGGCCACTGGTGAGAGCTGTGGGGCTGGTCGGGGTCCCTGGGGAAGGTCTCGAGGCCGGGCTCACACCTGGGGCAGGAGCAGACACCACTCACCTGAGCTGCTCTGACAACGCACCTGCTTTTGACTCAGGTGTCCCACAACGGAGCACGAGCAAGGAGAGGCTCAGAGAGTGACACCGTGTGCCAGGGACCGAGCCAGAGCCCTGAGAGCAGCACCTCACTCAGGTTTATTTTGAGACAATTAAAGCTTTAAACGATCACCCAGCTAAGCGCCCGGCTCAGCACTCACCTGTGCTCTTCATCACCGATGTCAAACTGCTCAGGATGGAGCTGATCTTGGCCAGGTCCACGTTGGCCAGGTTGGGTAAGGCGAGTGTCGGTGCCAGGCTGATGGGAGCTGTGCTCACCACCTTGGGAGCAGGGGGGGTTGGAGGCGCCGGGGCTGGCGTTGCCACCGTCCCCGAGGCTGTGGCAGCAGCTGGTGGCACCGCTTTGGGGACGCTCTCGGTCTTGGCGGGGGCTGGAGGAGCAGCCTGTTTGTCCTTCTGCTCCTCCACTGTAATGGAAACAGGGAAAAAAGAGCAGAAAGGTCACTCAGTGCCTCCCAAAAAAAGTCTCAGGGAACATCAGTTCTGATTCCCACAGATGTAAAAACACCCTGGATAAGCGTTTTGGGAGATGGAAATGATCACAGTGGCACTGGGACCTCCCTGCCAGGAGATTCAAACCCAACATCCCCGACCCACAGCCCAGCACAGGCTCTGTGCCTCCTCCACATCCCAAATGAAGCTGGAAAACACTGGTTTGTCCCATCATTCCCCCAGGACAATGCCATACCAATGATTTTAGACGTATCATCCTCCACATCAGAGAGCTCCATGTCTTCCACATCCCGATTATCCGTTGCAGGCTCTGGAGAAACCATCTTGCGGCCTCCAGCTGCTGGAGAGCGGGTGCTGTTCTCCTCGCCCATGCCCTGGAAAGGGGACTCAGAGCCCGTTGGAGATGGAGCATCCATGCTGGGAGAAGGGACAGGAGACTCCTCGGGATCGGGAAGAGTTGCTTTCAGCTGGTCCAGCTTCTTCTTCAGATTGCTCACTCGGTTAGCAAATGTTTTATAGGCCTGAGGAAGGAAGGATGCTGCACTGGGGATCTTCCATGCCTCAGTCACTTCCTTAAGGAAGCAACAGTCTGAGAAAACCTGAGAAAACCTGAGAAGAACAGAGAGATGAGGCTGGACCCTGCTGTGCTAAGAACTCGGCCTCTCCATGGGACTCACAGGGCAACAGCCACAAAAAGGGGGGAGGATAAAATCTTTTTCCACTGACTTAAAATCATTTTCATAACCCTCCCTGTATTTTAAAAAATGTGTTCTGCCCATTTGGGGCTTTTGGGAGGGTCTGGAAGGTGTTGTTTGTTTTTATTATACTTTACTACTGTCCTTTCTTTGCTCATCTAGCTCTCACATAAATCCCAAGCTTCCAGAATTCAGGATTTGTCACACTAACTGTAATTTTGCACTGTTTAAGAATCCAGATCAAACTGAGCTTCCAGCTGCTGGATTTTGAGAGCACATCCTTGTCCTGCTGGATTTTGAGAGCACATCCTTGTCCTGCTGGATTTTGAGAGCACATCCTTGTCTTGCCCAAAGCCCCCATTCTGCTCTCTCTGGAAACCACTCTTACACCAACCCCACAAACTTTTTGATCTGGGAACAGAGAGATGAGGCATTTTCCAGCCTCGAGGTGCCCAGGGAACACAGGCAGATGCTGTTCCACCCGTGGAGAACCCAGGAAAGTCACACTTACATTTGCCACCACCTTGACTTCTTTGTACTGTGCCTCGTAGAATATCCCAGCGTTTTCCAGCGCCTCGGTGAGCGAGGGGCCGTTCTTCACCTGCTTGTCCAAGCCATTGACAAACTCCTCCAGCTTGGAACTTGCTTCTTCAAACTCCTTGGAGAACTTCTTCCCTCCTGTTTTATCTGCAGGGAGATGAACACCATGGAAATGAGCTGCCCAAACCATGGAAGTGTGGCCTCAATGGCAGCACCCAGGGTATTGGGAAAGTGGAGCTGAAAACTCCCAGACCACTCTGGGATATGCCAGATCCACTGGGATCTGGCAAGGAGGAGGCCTGGCTGTTGGAAAAGGGTTGGTTTTCAGACAGTCACTTGGTTCTGAGCTCTGCACCTGAGAGTTTCCACAGAAATTCCAAACCAACCAAGATTTCTGGCTCCTGACTGCTGGTACCTAACCCCACCCTGCAATTCTGGCATTTTCCAGCTACAAATTCTGGCATTTCCCATCTTGACAGAGCTGAGGAGCTCCCACACCACCTCTGGTGCCCCTGGGGCTTTACCTTTCAAGCACTTGAGTGTCTCAGTGCTGCAGACATCCACCCTCATAGTGGAGAGCTGCTTCTCCTTCAGCTCGATCTGATCTTCCGAGCGTTTGTACAACAGCAGCTCATCAATGAGGGACTGGGGCTGGAAAAAAAAGCACACAGGAAAAGCCTCCTCATCACATTCCAGGGAAGAGATGCCCTGCCTCCTGTTCCAGACTGCTTACAAGCCAAGAGCTAACCCAGGAACCGTGTGGATCCTGGGAATTTTAATCTCAAATCTCACAATGAGCAAACCTGGGCGCTCAGGCAGGAGCTGCAATTTCACAAATCTCCTGGTTAAGAGCAGGGAAAAGGTTTTTTAATTTATTCCCCATTTCACTCTACAGGTGCCTGTGCATATTTCATGAATTTCATTTCATTTCATCCACTCTGTCAGAGGGGACTGAATTTAGACCAATTTCTTGCCACCAACTCTTCACAAGGATGTCCTGAGCCTGCCCAGAGCCTCCCCACACTTTTGGGGTGTCACAACCTCCGCGTCACAGGTGCCTCTTGGGGTCACCCCCCATGCAAACCCCCAAGCTGGGGCTCAGTGCCATGGGTCACTTCCACTCACAGACTTACTCGGAATTCGGCAACAATCTTGGACTTCAGAGCAGCTTTTGGGTTGGTGGAGGCTGTGGGGATAAAGGAAAATTGTGAAGAAATGAAGGGAGCGCATCCTGATGGACAGTCAGTCACAAAAGGCAGCCGAATAAAAGGTATTTTTAGATAATTTTTTACGTGTTACCCATCACATCCTCCCCTCCATGCATGTGTCCCTCAGTGCTCCTGGCAGCTCAGGGGGACATGGACACAACACAGCTGGACTGGAACCGAGCTCAGAAAAGTGACACTGCTGCTTTTGAACATGCTCTGAACATTTCCTGGGCACACCTTTTCCTCAGGAAGACAAGGCCCTGCAATAACAGCCTCATCCAAGGAGTCACAGCTCTCTACAAGGAAGGGAAGGTTATTCCCAAAGTGCCAGACCTGGAGCCCAGGTTTCCCTTGGGCATTTCCTAGCTCTGACCATGCTCAGAGCCTCAAAAACTGTCACACCTGGTTACAGGGTGGGGACACGAGTCCTGCTGGCAAGAGACTGAATCCATCAGATTCTGGACAAAACAGGAGAAACAGGAAAAGAAGAAATGAGCTGATGAGAAGCAAAGCACTAAACTCTCCATCCACGCTGGATACAGCCCAGTTCTGTCTGGGAAAGCAGCTGCTGGTGTTAAACCCAAGTAATAAACACTCCCCAAATCTTTTAACCTTCTGGTGTCACCCTGTGCCACTCATACACCTCATGTGCCACATGTCACACGTCACACCTGATTTCCCAAGGTCACACCTGATGTCCCATGGTCACACCTGATGTCCCATATGTCCCATGGTCACACCTGATGTCCCACATGTCACACATCACACCTGATGTTCCATGGTCACACCTGATGTTCCATGGTCACACCTGATGTCCCAAGGTCACACCTGATGTCCCATGGTCACACCTGAGGTCCCACATGTCACACATCACACCTGATGTTCCATGGTCACACCTGAGGTCTCACATGTCACACCTGATGTCCCATGGTCACACCTGAGGTCCCACATGTCACACATCACACCTGATGTCCCATGGTCACACCTGATGTCCCATGGTCACACCTGATGTCCCACATGTCACACATCACACCTGATGTTCCATCGTCACACCTGAGGTCCCACACATCACACCTGATGTTCCATGGTCACACCTGAGGTCCCACACGTCACACCTGATGTTCCATGGTCACACCTGACATCTCACCATCTCTGTGGGGACCACTCAGGGCGTTGGTGCAAAATGAGATCGTTAAGGTCGCTCTGTTATAATAAATCCTCTCCTGCTGCTCTGGGCTCTGCACTGTTGGACTGTCACATCCTGTCCCTGAACTCCCAGCTCCAGGTTCCTCCTCCCAGCCCAGCCTGCTGGGGCAGGAGTGTTCCTGAAGCACGAAGGGAATGTCCACCTCCTGCTCCTCTCTGTCTTCTCTCCATCTCTGACCAGCACAAGAGCAGTTTCCAAGAGGTTCCACCAGCTCTTTCCTCTCCTGTCCACAACCTCTGCTCTCATCTCTTATTTTTTTGCCTCGCTTCTTTTTCCTTTACAAAGTTGTTTTCTACCAACATCTCCTTGGTGTGCACATCTTGGGGCCCTTCTGAGCCTGCAGGCTCAGCCCACGCTGGGCTCAGCCTTTCTGCCCCTCGAGCAGCCAATTTCTGCATTAGTGCACGGAGTTCACAGTGGTTCCTTACTTTGTGATTTCTTCCACGGCTTATTCGGTTTGTTCAGAGACTCTTTCAGCTGCTTCTGAGTTTTGAAAGTGGTACCTGGAAAAACATTTCATTTTTGGCAGTCTGGCATTATGGGATTCCTGTCAAAATCTGGGGTTTTTTTTTGGTGCCATACAGTTGCACGGTGAAAGAGTGAACAGAAATTTGTTTTAAAATACCTCGACCAACTTCCTTAGAGGAGCTGCTGGATGCCCAAGAGAACCTCAGTTTACTCAGGAATGCAGCAACCTGGGGGTGGTCTGCCATTTTTAAATCAAGTTTCTGTTTGCCCTTACACTAAGGCAGTTCAAAAATCACAGTAAAAAGGGGAAAACACAAGGAATCTAAAAATGAAACTCTTTAGGGAGGCTGTAGTTGGAATCAGCACGGAACAGACAAGTGCTGCCCACTGGGAAAGCAGCCACAATACCTGATTTACCTGAAACCTCACAGACCTGTTTTCAAGGGACAGAAATGAGTGATTTCAGAGCAAAAGCACAAATGTCACTTCTCAGCATGCAACACCCAGCTCAAGCCTGTCCCAAGACACCACGTTCCTCCTGCTGTGATGGCCACACCTGAGGCCTTCCTGAGCACCTGCAGCTCTTAATGCTGTCAGTAAAGCCAAAGCCTGGACTCATTTCCTTCAGGTACTGCTAATTCCTGGTTTTAAGCAGCTCTGAGTGTTTCTTCCATCAGGACTTGAGGACTTTTCACCCTCCAGCTTTGCTTCTGCTTCTCCCTACCCCACAAATACCATCAGTTAAACCAATCTATCCCTGAGCAGGACTCGGGAGGTAGAGCCAGAGCACCCTGGTCAGGAAGTTCAGGATCATTTCAGCCTCGTGTTCTGCTTGCTCTCAGCTGCAGCAGCTCCAGCTCAGGTGAAAGAATTCACAGCTGCCTTAGGACAGGGACAGAAGAGGTGAAGTGGGAGAATCCGGCGCTGCTCACGTCCCAAACCCGGCTACGTCACAGCCTGTGCCAGGTGCACGTGCCCCTCGCTCCCCTCAGTGACCCCAGATTATTTCTACAGCTTCAGGGAGCTCATGTGGCACTTGGGAAGGTGAGAAATGCAAAGGGTAAGTAACTTACTCAGTGCTTCTTTCAGTGCCAGAATGGTTTCCTCCGGGTACACGTTTCTGTCCTCCCAGATTTTGAAGATCCTTTCGATGGATTTGGAAACTGATGGATCCCTGGAAGGGAAGAGTTGTTAATTCCCTGACTGCAGGATGCTGGTGCAGTCCTGCATTGGTGCAATTTATTATTGGTGCAGGAGAATTTGACCCAAACCACCTCCCTGTGCCAATTAAAAACCCAGCTCGTCCCTGCCCTGGCCCACTGTGCAAACACACTGCTGTTCCAACAGAATCCTTTCAGTTCTGCTGATGTTTTTAGAGAATTTGAGATGTCAGAAGGAAAAATTCCCCTTTTCTGAGACAGCCTCCCAACAGCCCTGTTAGTTCATTACTCACTTCACTAACGAGGCAGCCTCAGGAAGCACCTCTGCAAAGGTGTCCCTAAAGACAATGGCGTTTTTCCTCTTGCAGTTCTGTATGACATCGTTGGCCAAGTAAAAAAGGTTCAGACGATGAGGAAAAGCAGCTGAGGACAAAGGAAAATCGAGAGTCAGCATCAGACAGAAGGACCACAACAGCCACACCTCGATCTCAATACTTCAGGGCTGCTTTTGGGGAAGTTTCAGAGTTCCCAAGGTGCAGGAAGGCAAACCCTGGGGACTGGAGAGGAAATCTCCCATTTACAAACGATTTTTCAGACTCCCCCAGCTGTGCTTGCTCCTCTGGCCCTCCTCATGTCCAAAAACTGAGTTATTTCATCAAACCCTTCCTCAGAGTGGGTAAATCTGGCAAGGCTCATCCACTTGCTAATGATGGTAACGAGCTCCTTCACTTCACTGAAGGACATTCCCAAGGATTAAACCAGAGGAACAGTGCCAAAAGATGGTGTTAGCTCACGTGGCTGTGTGTTGTCACCTCTCACCTGCCTGTGTCACCCCTGGCTACAACCTTTACCAGGTTTTATCCACAGATCCCTCAATTCTCTATCCTGCTGCATTTTCCAGTTGGCAGAGCCACTTCCCACAGCATGGCTGCACCTTGTAGCTCTCCTGCTCTCCAGAATTCCTGGGATTCCTCTCAGGAAGCTCAGCATCCTCCCTTGGTGCAGAGCTCACCCCTCACTGAAGAAGCTCCCAGCAGAAACATTCACCCAGAATCAGGGTGAGCTCACAAGTGAACACAAGCTCAGAAGGAAGCTCCTGCACAGGAGATCCTCTGAGTGGGAGCAGAGATGAGGACACAAGGAAAGGCTTAGCTCAGATGGGTCCTCAAATCCCCAGGGGTGGATGTCCCTAAGCCTCCCTGAGCCCTGGTTCTGCTGGCACTGAGCCCTTGAGCATCACTTCCAGACTGGGGCAGGGAAGGGCACAGGGACAGAGCCCTGGGGAAGTCCCTGCTCCTGGAGCCCTGTCCCCACACTGTCCCTGCCCCAGGACACACAGCAAAGGCAGCAGAGCCCAGGCAGGAGTCACTGCCAGCAGCTGCTGCCCCCCACCCTGCATGGAGCCCCAGCTTTTATCCACACCCCAGGATGAGCTTTTATCCACACCCCAGGATGAGCTTTTATCCACACCCCAGGATGAGCTTTTATCCCTGACCCTGCTCCTCTGGTCATTACTACCTCTCACAGTCCCAAATCCCACATCCCAGGACAAGCTTTTATCCCTGACCCTGCTCCCTGTGGCCATTGTCACATCTCAGAGCCCCAGCTCCACATCCCAGGATGAGCTTTTATCCCTGACCCTGCTCCTGTGGCCACTGCTACCTCTCAGAGTCCCAAATCCCACATCCCAGGACAAGTTTCTATCCCTGACCCTGCTCCTCTCAGAGCCCCAGCTCCACCCCCCAGGATAAGCTTTTATCCCTGACCCTGCTCCTCTGGCCACTGCCACCTCACAGCCCCAGCTCCCACATTCCAGGATGAACTTTTATCCCTGACCCTGCTCCAGTGGCCACTTTCACCTCTCAGAGCCCCAGCTCCACATCCCAGGACAAGTTTTTATCCCTGACCCTGCTCCTGTGACCACTTTCACCTCACAGCCCCAGCTCCACATCCCAGGACGAGTTTTCCACCACAGACTCAGCAATCCAAGGACCTGTGACCAGAGGCTGCTGCTCACAACCTGTGCCCTGGACAGGGCAGGCTGGGCTGGGATTTGTGGAGCACAGAGGGCTCTGCTCTGCCCTGAGGTGAGGGAATTCAGCTGGAGCAGGGATGCACTCATCTGGTGCTCCAAAACAATCTGCAGCCAGCTTTTCCCAAAATGCCAGCCTCCATAATCTCTCAGATCATCATCCCATTGGAATGGGGGCTGCTGTGATTTAGTAAAACCCAGTGCTCAAGTGCCAGAGACGTTTCACCAGCAGAGAGCAACAATTCCAGATCTTAAAAACATCAAATAAATTTCAAAGAACTACATTCAAACAGATTTCAAAGATCTATAAAGCTTTGATTGAAATGATCCAGCATCTACCCAGCAGAAAGAAATCTGCAGTGGGGCTCCAGCCTGATGATACAGAGCACCACTCACCCAGAGCAAAGTCAGAGCCACAAGTTATAAACCAAGGTACAGCCACACCACACAGGAGGAAAGATCCATGCTGGCTCCATAGGAAAGCTGTGATCCACAAAAAAAAAACAAGTGTCTCTGGCTCCAAGATGCCTCAGGCTGTATCCAGTGGGGGAAAGGCTCCTCTCAGCTTAAAGCAGTGAGGAAATGTGGGCAAAGAGGAACCTGTGCCCACCCCAGCTGCCCCAAACCAGGCACCAAAAATGGCATTTCAGAGCCTGCAGATGATGGGTCCTGTTTAACTCACACCTAAACCCTCCTGCAGGGACACTGGGATTCCCAGCAGGAACTTCCCAAAGGTGAAGACACAGAGGAATGTCTGTGACCAGCATGGCTTGGAAGGAAGATGCCAAACCAACAGCAGCAAGTCAAATACCAGCACTCCTGTTTTTCCTGAAAGGACACAATTCTGTGCCCCAGGAGGCCCAATCCCACCACATTCCCACTCACCAGGAGCTCCCTGGGAAGAGCAGGTTTGATTTGTTCCTAGGAGCTTTGGAGTTAAAACATTTAAAGGCTCAGAAGGGAACGCAGAGTCGCCTGCCCTTGCTGTGGCACCATCACGGAGCTGGGGCAGGGACTGTGAGGTCCTTGGGGCACAGGATGAAGTGTACAATGAAGGGGAAAACAGGGAAAAAAACAGGGAAAAAACAGGGAAAAAGACCAGGGAAAAACCAGGGAAAAAAAGCCATGGAAGCAGGGAGTAACCAAACAACCAGGGGTCAGGGTATGGAAGCTGTTCTTAGGAATTGGGTGAATAGGATAAGGTGGTTAAAGAGGGACCTGGATAAAAGGAGAGGTGTGGAGGTGAGATCCTCACAGGGGATGTAAAGGGAAACCTTGAAAGAATCCCACAAAATCCATCCAGAATTCCTGGCTGGTGCCAAGGGCTCAGGGCAGGAGCCAGCAGGGAGCTGGGCACAAACAGAGCACCAAGGACCTGCAGGTGGGAACAGCTCAAAGGCTTTTGGTGGGAAAGGGAAGGGGAAGGAGTGATGGGAGAGCACTGAGGGCCTCAGGAAGAGCCAGGACAACTGGGAGAAAGCCACATCCAGAGGAGTTGGCACATCCCAGGGAGAAATGGGCTGGATTTCCTTCAGGGCCATGCATTGGAGCAGAAGGGAATTGCCCCAAGGATGATGCCACAGTGCCAGGCGGTATCCAAGGGAGGAGGATGTCCAGGAGAGGTGACAGTGACAGCAAGGCAGAAGCTCTCACCTTCCTCTCCTTAATTCCATGGAGTACAGACAAAACAGACCAAACTCTGGGGAAAGAGGATCTTGACAGAGAAACCCAAGTCTCCCAAATTTTCCCAAAGGTTCAGCACACAACAGGTCGACACTGGGCTGGAAATGTTATCTCCCAAATTTTCCCAAAGGTTCAGCACACAACAGGTCGACACTTTGGGCTGGGAATGTTATCTCCCAAGTCTCCCAAATTTTCCCAAAGGTTCAGCACACAACAGGTCGACACTTTGGGCTGGGAATGTTATCTCCACCACGTTCCTGCCAAGCAAAGCTTCCTTGGGCTCCCACAAGGAGAGTGAAAGCTTCCCATGGCAGTGGAGATAACGCTGCTGTGCTGAGCCTCCTGCCAACACCAACCTTCTCCCTCCAGCTCAGGGACACACAAACAGAGGCTCCAGCCCCCAAAAATGCTGCTTTAGGAGATCGTGGCTTCAGGAGGACAAAGGTGGTGCAGGCAAGCACCCTGTGTTCCTCCAAGGGATGACAAGGTGATGCACACAGGAACAAGAGGGAACGGTTTCAAAGTAAAAGGGACAGATTTAGGTGTCAGGAAGGAATTCTTCCCTGTGAGGATAGTGAGGCCCTGGCACAGACAGCCCAGAAAAACAGTGGCTGCCCTATCCCTGGATGTATCCAAAGCCAAGCTTGGAACAACCCAATCTAGTGGAAGATGTCTCTGCCCACGGCAAGGGCTGGGACGGGATGGGCTTTAAAGTCCTTCCCAACCCCAACGTTTCTACGAGGATGAGCACGACCCTGCGCCGCGGCCGTTTCCACCGGCCTGTCCCCGGTGCCCGGTGCCCGAGTGAGTGCCCGGTGCCCGAGTGCCCGGTGCGGGGCTGACCCCGG
>WEIU01023100.1:4765-25104 GCA_013389925.1 Aegithalos caudatus
ACTTCAGGAATATTGGGTGCTTCAAGTAAGAAAACGGTGAACAGTATTACCGATTTTACCTTCAAACACATTTTAAAAATAATTAAAAGCAGGTACTGTCAAACTAAATCTTACAAAATCAACAACGTATGGATAACACATGGAAGTTGTGCTCTACTGAGTTGTGAGAGGATTCAAATTTACTTTAACTGTCCAATACTTTGCCCCAGAGGTGAAAGAGCATTGCCAGCATTCTAACGTGGAAGAAACCAAAGCGTAATGCTTCAGTGCATTTTTGGCCTTCAGTGCTAACTTTAAGCACCATTGAGGACAATTCTGACCGTTCAAAACCACTCTGTGTATTGCCATTAGATTCCTGATTTGCATTTGAGAACTACCCTAAATTATGTGCTTTGTTTGGGACAAAGGAATTAATGCTGCAAGTGCCACTGCATTACTGGTGAAACCCTGACTAACTGGTGCCACATGGTTAAAAGTGAGATGTGTCAGTAGTTTCTCATCAAAGTGTGTCATGAAGATGTGTATCAGTTCTATTTTGACACTGGCCTGAATACTCAAACATCAAACATTGGTGGAATTCCAGCTAGAGCTGTGTTTGTAAATCATTCTCACCTTTATTCCTCTCTTTGCACATACTCTTTTACAGCCAGTGAAGTTTGCTGAATGGAACAGAAATCCAAAAGGAGTCTGGAGGCCAGAATATAAGTCAGATTTGCCTTTGAGTCTCAGCAAGTTTATGATATTTCAGCTGTTTGTGGTGCTGGATTTAACTGCTCAGAAACAGATGTGCTCTCCAGACATGGTACTGCAGACTATTTGCAAGGCTTGCTTGAGTGTGGTAGTGTGTGCAAGCTCTGCCAAATCTGCTGGAGCTCAAGGAGTGACCAATCTAGATGCTAAATGTGCCTGTGCCACACCCAGAACTGACTGGAATATATGTATTATAACTAATGATGAGCACATATTGCAAGTAATGATGAAGCAGAACCTCCTGATGGATGTGAATTTAGCTTGTGCAAAGGAGAGTTTCAGATTAGTCTTTGTGAAAGGACCTGTACCACGTGAAAACAGTACTTTTAATAACAAGGTAGTAGTAAATATTGTTTGGGGAGCAGAGCAGTTGGTAACAGATGTGAATTTTCGTTCCTAGGTCTTTGATTGGCAGTGTGGCCTTGGCTAAATTAGATCCTACTCCTTCATTTTCTCAGGTATTTTCCCTCCTTTTGAGAAATAGTTTTCTTAGATGGAAGATAGCATCTAAAAGCATTTAGAACCCAAACAGACTTTGGAAGATATCATCTAAAAGCAAAGTATCTGCACTGCTGCAATTATGCTGTCTTTCCAGTTATTTCTCTTGTGATTCTCTCTGGTGAACATACTTCCACTGCACAAAGCTTGCACTTAACTCATTTTCATTGTCTGCCTTCCTTTTGACTGACAAGCCTTTTTCTAGAAAGTCCTACCTGTCTGTAGAAAATAAGCACTTACTATAACTGAGGTCCATAAAATGTAATTAATATTACCAGGCTTTGGGAGCCCTGCAAATCTGTGGGTGCGATGTCCTTCCATCCTCACTGATAACATACTATTCCTGTATCTTGTGTAGTTCATTTTATACTGCATGCATGCAAGTAATGACTTCCTAAGTTTCAGGGAGGGATGCCAGCCAGGACTTTGTGCCTTCTTAATTACATAAGAATAAGTGTTATCATACTGAAACCAGGGAGAGTGTAATTACTGTAATAGTCTTCATATGTGGAAAAGTAGTAAGTTCCTTTTGGAACTAAACAGTTTCAAAATTTGAAGAACTCCAAAGTGGGCCATTTGTTCATAATTCCTCGTATCTCTGTAATTTCAACATAAGAAGCTGAGAACTTGCTACTGTCATGGATGTTGGGGTAAATCTCTTCTGTTCCTTATTTGGCCTGGATGATATTAAGTGGATATCAAAACTGTCTAGGTACTGGCTTTGCATTAAATGCTATTTTCTGGATTATGGAAATGTTGTCTTTAAAATCATCCTCGTACAAATTAGCCCTCAAATGGCATTTCTTTTATAACTCACATCTGAGGTTTTTTTAAAACCTAAAAAAACCTCAAATTACTTTGAAGGCAACAGACACAGAATGAAGAGTCCAATCTTAATTCTGTAAGAATAAACATAATCTCTGAAATTGTCTACTCTTCTTTTATCTATTAAGTACCCTGTAGTTCTCTCTCCCTCCTTTTTGATCAGTTACACATCAGCCTTCTTCAGTTAAATTAAATTGTCAGTTCTTCAATAAATACATCTTCAGGTTTCTTCTGTAAGGCAGTATTTATATACAAGATATAAAGAGATGCTGTATATAAAATATAAAATTCTTACCAGAATAGTATTGATATTGTGTGCTGTTATACCTGATCATAACATATCAACAGATGTTCAGAATTAATTGAAGTTAGCCCTTAGTTGCAGACAGTTAAACATCATTCTCTGCCTGAAAAGGTACCAAAAGACCATAGTTCTTTCTCCTTCTAGATCCTCAACACTCCACCTACCTCAGAGTACAAATTCAGTGAATTGGAAAAACAGGAATATTATTGATGCTCTAGGCTCTTTTTGTCATTTTCTTTTGAAAAGAATACCTTCCTTCACATATTCCAGTTTTATCTGTATATTTTTCCTTTTGTACACTGATGTATGACACAGTTTCTTCCTTTTTTTTTTTTTTTTTAATTTTTAAAAAAATTTTTATTTAAATGGTGAAAAAAGTGAATAAATTGAATAAATGAGGTAATGCATTTTAAATTTTGTAAGTGATTTTAATACAGAAGACAGTTTTAGAGCTCATGGTTTCTTCCCAATATACACTGTAAAATCAACCTCATCATATTTCCCTCTGGTGGTGTGAAATGAGAGTTTAAAATACATTTAATACCATGAGGGAAATACCATCTTGAGGAATTAAATCGAGAAAATGCAGTTATTGCCACAATGATACTATGGTTCAATATTAAAGAGCATTTTTCCTGCTCTTGTTGAATACAATATCATTCAATTGATAGAGATTTGGTTGGAACAATTGCAAATAAAATTTTGAGATAAACTGTACTCATTTTACTAAGTTAAAAACTTCCAATATGATAATTTGTCCTTACAGCCTTCCAACATGATAGTTTACAAGAGAGAATTTGATTTTAAAGATATGATAACAATACAATCATCTTTCTGATGAACACAAACAACATACTTGCAATAAAACATGGATAGATATAATGAAAACAGTTTTCTACTATTTATATAAAGGGTTATAAACTGTGGTAATCTGTTTTGGGTTTTTTTGTTGGTTTTTTTTTTGCAAATAGTTTTCCATTCTCCAGCAGAACTCACTACAGATTGTGACTAGAAGGTCAATATTTTAAATGTACTCACTTGTACCTTCCTAGAATGCATAAACAGAAATAAATTATGAACAACCAAAAATAAGTGTCACATTTCACACCAATATGCATTTTTTAATGTGCTATGAAGCTGCTGGAATGTGCTAGACTCTGTGCAATGTTAGGGAGCAGGCATCCCTCACTTAAACAGATTACCTACATTACTTTATAGGAGAAAACAAAGTGGAATTTTCTCCTTATTAGTCAATCTATAAACTTTTAATCTTGCAGTTCTGTATTTTAATACAATTATTTTCTCCAGGCAGTGGAGTTCTCTTTCTGTTAAAAAAACCAACAAAAAAAAAAAACCAAACAAAAACACAAGTCATGGTTTAAATAGATCTGAGCATGGAAGAGTTTCAAAACATCTGGTTCCTAAAATCACTCCTGAAAGTCCACCTGTGATTGAAAGTGAAACCATCAAGGCAGCCAAACAAGGCTCTGATGAAAGAGATGCCACCTTCATTTTGTGCATACTTCAGATATGAAATTAGATTCAGATGAACAACAAGCTACTTTGGCATGGATAAATACAAAAAGAAAATTAATGTTTCATCTAAATGAAATCCCATTTATCTTTAAAGTGGAAAAGAGTGCTGTAATACAAAGCTTTTGAGGCTTTTCTGGTGTTTTTTTGTTTGTTTCTGGTGCGATTTTTTTTTTTTTTTGTGGGTGTGGTTTTTTTTTTTTTGTTTTGTTTTGTTTTGTTTTTTTGTTTGGGTTTTTTCCTCTCTTCCACTGTTATTTATAAATAGATATTTCCAATTTGACTTTAAAATTAGAGAAAATTAGATGAAACTCATGGGATGCTTGTGCCTGCAGTTAGGTTGGAAGTTTGGAGAGGAGTGGACTCCAGTGTATTTTGGGGTTTTGTCTCTTTGTGGGTTTCTCACCCACCCAGTTGCCACAAACTCTGTGGTGGGAATACTGTCAGAGGAGACTCACAGCAGATGGAGGAATAAAATACTTGCATGCACTGGTGGAGGACACGAGCACCAGTGCAGGGCTTCTGGCCAGCTCACGGCTGTCCTCTGCCTCATGACCTCTTACATGCAAAATCAGCTGAGGACATTGTGCTTTCCACTGTGCTTCCAGCTTTAAATGTTGAAAATCTGAATGTAATGGAAACAGCCTTGAAGTTGCTGCACATTTTGAGAGGAAAGAAAGGTCTGTTGGCATTCCTTGTAATGCTTCAGTGTTGCTAGGTAGCTTATTTCTGTCTCTCTCCATTATACTCATTTCTATAGTTCCAGAGTATATCTGAGGTAGGCAGAGGAACCCAGCAACATTCCATCAGATGTAACTAGGAAAGAAAAAGTATTTGCCATAAAGATAAGCTTTTTGGAAACTCTGTTGAGATTGTTGCTTTAATTTGGAGCATGTCTGAAGATTGATCTTTGACTGTCTAGCACCTTACACACAGGTGGCATTTAGCTCCTAATGGAAAGAGCCCTACAGCTACATCATTACACAGAAAGCTCAAATAAAGTTGATTTAGTTGAGCAAAAAAACAACTACCTCAGTGGTGGTCATTCATTTTTCTTAACATTTGCATCCTGCTACCTTTGTCTTGTTTCCTCTCCTGAACACTAACGACCATTGCCGTTGGGCTTAAAACCACCAGATTTCCATTGTACAACTGGCTATGTTCTTCGCACTTGGCCTACAGTCAATCCTCTCTCCTTCCTCACTCTTCCTTATTTTCAATGACCTTTGCTTGGCCTGTTGAATGCTCCAACTTTGCTTGCTGCAGAGCAGTGGAGCCTGACCCAGCTCTAGCCTGAGAAACAGCAGTTCTTGAAAGGGTGCTGATGCCAGCTGACCTCCTTGTGAGCCTTGTAGCATGAACATACTACCTTGTGTCTTGTTTCAACCCAGGTGACCCAGGATTTACTGCAGCATGAGATTAATCTTGCCTGTGTGCAGAAGGGCTATGGTTACACTGACCTGTGGTGACAGGACCCTTTGAAAAGACCAATAGAACAAGTAAAAGCACGTTGCTGGTTTCCTGTACTCTTGTGTGGCACTTGCATTGTGTTTGGGTAAGGACAGGTAGTCCAACTACCATGTTTTGACACTAGAAAATACATTTATTTTCTTCAACAGACATGCAAAGGAAGAACCCTGTGAGCTTTTCCACAAAAAGCATATTTGATGCAGTGAGCTGCATGCATTGGGAGTAATGCTTGACCATTTTTCCTCTTTATGCTGTAAGAACCACACATGCTCAGTGCCCCAGTCTTCCTCACAGAAATAAAGTGGAGACCCAACCTCAGTGGACAAATTCCTATACAATGCTAGCAGCCATTACTACATGGGGCTAAAGATTGAAGAACTGAGTTAGAAGAGAATGACACAACAGCAGGAGGAATGAGACAAGACACATATATGAATCGTTTTTTTAGATCTGATGTGCAGGGTCAGTCTGACTCCATAGTACAGAAGGTTCCAGGCAAGAATCTGGATTTTTGATTTTTCTGTGACCTATACACACATCTTTCCTCTAGGTGTCTTGCATGGTTCTTATCCCTAGTGGAGAAGCTAAAATTTACAGTTGAGAATCTGGAATGGATTATGTTGAACGACACTCTGCTCAAACATTTAAAAAATATTTGTCCCTCCCCATTGGAAACCAGTCACTCTGTAGCATTCGTCTTACTTCCACAGACTTATCTGTGGTATATTTTTCCTAGGAAGGATATGAAGAGTTGGAAAGGAATCTGGAGAAAGCATGTATTGTACATCAAAGAGATTCCACACTCTTTTTTTAGACTAGACCAGACTAGAATCATTCAGTTGGAAGTGATATACAATGATCATCTGCCAGACCACTTCAGGGATGACAAAAAGTTAAAGCCTGTTATTAAGGGCACTGTTCTAATGCCTCTTGAACATTTACACTAGACCACACTCCCACTAGAGAAATGCCTCCTGATGTCCAGTCTGAACCTCCATGATGAAGCTTTGAACCATTACCAGTATAATCCTTGATGCCCTAAAATGTCTTTTTTTTTGAAAGAAACAATTTACAGTGACCCATAGAGAGAAGCCGGAGTTATTCCATGTTCTGCCCATTTATGTAAAATTAAACTTTCCTATTTCTAGATGCTACCTACCACCTTATTATCTGATGTGTTGGACAAGTTTTGCAAGAGGCATCATTTCCTCTCAAGGACCTCTTCAAAGACCTGCTCTTCCATTGAGTCAAGTGATTAAGACCAGTTTTTGTAAGCTGTTCTTTGGCACTATTCAGTATGTTCGTGTACTAGCGGGGGTTTGTCAGTGCTCTAATTCAGGTTGTGTTAATTGTGAATTTCATAAACCTTGCTTCTCCAACATATGAACTTTAGAACTCCAGTGAAAGCTCAGCCTGTGGTGAAAGGCAGATTCAGTCTCTTTGCCTCACAAATGTTATGCACCCAGAGCACTCAGACAGAAGTTTCCTGTCGTCCACACAGTGTACAAAAATCTGCTTGCCTTTGTGCACAAGAATCATGTTACTATAATGTTCATCTAGATGCAAAGTGTGAATTGTGTTTTCCTGCATGAAGCCTTGGCAAAGAACCTTTCAGGGCAGTTAGACATAAAAGTGCCTTGCTTTTGACATATAATATGCTTAGCTTTTGCTAGGCATAGGGCTGCACTGCGATAACTACAGATTCACATTGGGTCCAGCATGAATTTTGATTTCTTTGTTCAAGTTTTCTAATAAGGAAACAGACCCCCAAGATGATTATCTATGTAGCTTTCAATCCCACAATTCTCTCTGATGTGTAATAGCCTACAGGATCAATCATGTACAGAGGCTGACACATAGGACACAATAATGCTTAAACCATTATTTGAACAGAACAGCTGATTAAACACCTCTCAGGACAGAATATGTACTGTAATCCCAGGAAAGTCAACAGAGGCTGAAACTGAGCTAGGCTCTCAGTGAACTTAGGGGTTTTTTATGTTTGGAACATTCTAATTTCTTAATTATACAAGATGGTTTCAGCTCCATCATGACACCTTTTGGTAATCTCCTGGAGGTGTATGCCCCAGGTCCTGTCTTTATACTGACAGATCACAAACCAGCCTGAGTCCTTCTGATCCACCCTCCTTGTATACACTCATTTCTCTCCTTGCTCTCTTATGAAATTCATTGATCACATACTCTCAGCCAAACCTCTTTATCTTTGTTTCCAAGGTATTGCTGCATATTTCCAGGCACTAGCATTACCACCTCACTTTTATGTAACCTTTCACTACCCACACAGGTAGAGGCTGCTTTTACTTTGCTTTTAGGACTTCCTGTTTCTGGTTCTGAACAAGAATATTCCACCCAGCTGATGACAATCCTCAGAATTTGAATATCACCATCTTCTGTTCTGTGGCCATCCCTACCATTTGCTACACCAGCAACTCCTTTGGCTCCAAATCTCTCAGCCCACTGTTATTTTGAATTTCCATTTGCCCTAAAACCCCTTTTTTGCTCTACACCTTAGGTAATTTTAGAGGCATAGCGAAGTTTTATCAGGCTTTGTGCATAATTTAGATTGTAGGAGATTAATGGTATCTCCTAGCTGGAGATATGTGGGATGCAAAACTGTTGAATGTTCGGGGTGATGGTGATTCCCATGAATATCTCATCTGTAGTTTCTTAACATTGAATTCTGAAGCCAGTAAAAGGGTTTTTTAACCCCCTAAGGTGAGAGGAAATGCTGCTGGAAACACAGACCTGCTGAGTTCTTTAGGGACATACAAAGTTATGTATCTGCTCCCTTGGCTCATGAGACCTCTATATATCCTGCCAACGTATCAAGGTTATGCCAGAGGCAATTTTTGTGGTGCTGAGGAGGGTTGCACTGCAGCAGCTCCCTGTCTCTGCCGTATGTTTTGGGTTTCTTTTTGTGAGCTGTTTGTCTTTTGTTTCACACGTTTTCAGGAACAGAAGCGCTCAAATTAATCTCTAATGTTCAGAAAGCATTTCAAAAATGCCAGCACATGATTGGTGTTGCTATTGTAAAAATACATTTTCCATCTCTCTCAAGCATGGCATAATCAGCACCTACCCATTCTGAGGGCATTCCCACCAGTCCTGGCCTCTCCCAGGTGGCAGAGCAGAGAGCTGCTGCCCTTGTCGGCCTGCTCACTGAGCCACCCACTTCTACATCTGACTCATGCATTTTTATGCTGTCTGAATAATTACTCTTTGAGATTAAAAGATTTCAACCTATGCATGACACAGATTTCTTACTCCAAGATAACATTAAATGTTGGATGCATGAATCCATGTATAGACTGGAAAGGGAGGGGTGGGGTTGTTTTGTGGCATTTGGTTCCCACATCAGATGATATCAAACTAATAAACAGTTGGTGCCAGAAGCTGGGTTTTCACAGAACAGCCAAAGGTGCCCTGGAAGAACTTCTCTGTGGGGGAAATGTGGCTATAAACATGGCTTGGACAAAGTAGTCTATGAAGACAGTGAGGTATTTACTTGAGTGAGCTTGAAAGGCTCAGACTGAGGCAGATATTTGGTTTCTGGCAGAAATAGATTCCCCGGGTGAATCTAGTAATTTCAAGACATCTGCATGTAGATTTAGACAGGGCATATCTTTAGCCTAGAGAAATCTTCCCCACCTGATCTCTCCTGTTAGAAATGCCACTTACTTCAATCAGGAAAACAGAAGAGCTGTGAAATGTGCAAACAACCTCTTCAAATAGCTAGTACTTAGTGCTCAAGAGGTCAATAAAACCTCCATGGAAAATGTCAGGATCCATGCAGAACACCAAGCCCACTGTGCTGGCTTAAGAAAGGATGCTGGCACATTTGGTGTGAGTGCTGTATCTGGCCACATTTCTTCTGAGTTTGCTGATGTCTTTAGGTAAGTGCCTTATGGTGAGCAGTTGACTAGTTGCTGTGGTCTTTGGAAGCTCACAGGTAGATTCTTCAGGAACACTTTTAAAACCTGTGCAGTTCAGAACACAATATCCTATTGTCTCCTCAGCACTTTTCAGGAGTTACTCTGTTGCTGAACCAAGGTGATTTATTTCCCTTATAAAATCACTCAAGTGTGAACTGAGAAGGTCATTGATCATGTGAGGGGAACTCAACATAGTCCATTTCTGGCACTGACTCTTTGACAGAAAATAAACATAATTACAATCCCCTATTCTTTCTTGTGTTGGAACATGTCCTGCAAAATATTACTACATTCCCTTTCTCACTTTCTCATTCCCCCCCACCACCACCCCCGCTTTTTTTCCTCTCCCTCTGCCTGACACTAAACCAGTTTTAATGAAAATATTGCTGCCAGTGAGATGATGGGTATGTTTGTTTCATGAGCATATTCCCATGTGTCATTAAATTGCTCTATTATTTCCTTTGTTGGCCTTTGGATAACAAAGTTATTCATATTTGACTATTTTTTCATGCTTGGATTAAAATATATCAGTAAATACAATGCCAGCTGCAAAGAGGAACTACCTGCAAAATATTGGGATTTAAAGACTTGGTTTGTGGTTTATTTAATTTTTTTTTTCCCTGAGCAATAATTACTGAAGTAAGTTAAACTTCTGGGAACTATTATTTCAGATCGGATTTTAACTACTTGCTTTCTAGAAGGGAAGATATCAGGCTCCTGCCTGAGTGAAGCATAAACAAGAATAAATATGGAATACTTAGTGGAGGACTCACAGGGAAGGCAAGCAATAAAGTACTAATCCTAAATTTTATGCCCCTTACCTTTAGGTAACAAAAATTACATAACTCAAGTGATGGCTACTAATTTAATATTTTTATCTGGGACAGCACCTCCTTCCCTCAGGGGGTATACTCAAAGGACATTTCAGGTACAGTTGCTTACTTTCCTTTCCAAAGAGAGAGGTGTTTCTAGCACTATCACTGGGAAATCAGAGCACAAGTCTTCAAGAGTAAAATGTACTGCAGTCCCTATGGTCAGTGCTGTAAGGGATAGGTTAGACCTGGCTCCTATAGTGTAACTGTGGGGGGGGAGGAGGGGAGGAGAAAGGAAAGGGGATGAGGAAGAAAATCTGATTGAATTTCACCCTGAGATTTTCATTACACCTGAAATGAGTACTTCTATAAGCAGTAAGTTCAGAGTGTGATTCACAGTGATCTCAAACTCAGCAATTGTACTCAGAAAATAAGTGGAAAAAAGCAGCTGAAAGGTCTCTTGGCTTTTTGCAAGAAGATGCTTTCAAATAGGACAGATTCTGAATTCTCAAATTACAAAGAGAGAGTTTCTGTAGCCTTTTAATCTGCAGAAAGCAGAGGGTTTTCCTTCTGTGTTGCCAAGCAAGCCTAGGATCCTAAAATCCCTTGAGACATTCTGACACTGTTTAGCATGGAGTGTCAGAAAATGGGAAGCTTGAAAAGCTATCTGGGACTGGAACACACCCTTGCTCTAATTCCTATGATTGTTGCAGGACAACTTCCTTTCTAACTTGTTCCTTTTAAACACAGGGTAGCAGAAGGTGAGATGGGAGCAAGTCACTGGAAGTCCTCCTGTCACAGAACAACAGAGGAGACTAGGAGTGGGGATTGCAGCATTTTCTGAGACAGATAAGCAGAGGGGTTAATGATAACAAGGGGTTAATAAGGTACAGCTGCCACCTGGGGAATGCCTCTTGCATCAGACATTCAGGTACTTTCATCATGGCTGTTCAGACAATAAGACTGGAATTCAAGCCTCTAAAGTGATGCAACAATGCTTCTGGAGCTGACAGCAAGGGATAAGTTACTTCTTTGATGGAAGAGAGTGAAAGAAAAACTCCAAAACATATAGTTTAGTATCTGAAATAGAATACAATGAAGACCTCAAGAATAAATCAGTGCTGCAGAAAAGTGTGTGAGATAGATGAAATTTGCTGTCAAAATGATAAATTGATCTTAAAAAAACCCCAAACCTAGGAAGTGCTAGTGTTTTACTAAGGCTTCTACTTGGGGAAAGGCATAATGGGAAAAACATTAGGAATCCCTTCAGCACAGGGTAGGGAGATCTTGGAACATGACAAGGCTCAGGTTTCCCAAGACAAGTCTCTAAGAGTTTGTATTCTAATTTTTTTTATATCAGTGGTCTTTTATGTTCTATCTCCTGAACATCTCTTTTGATGATTGAATACGAAACCATGGGATAAAACTATCTTATTTTACATGGATTTATGACAAATTTGTGGTCAGACAATGTTACATGGCTGCTCATCAGCAATTTCCAGGGATCTTTCTTTTCCAGAAAAAAACAAGGTATTTTGTGACCAAGGAGGCAGTTGTGGCTGGTTTAGCCGTGATCAGTTCTTGAAGGAAGGCTGGAAGTGTAAAACAGTGGATCAACTAAAATCTTACCTGAATATTCTTTACATAGTTTTGACTACTGTAGAAAATGTTAGATAATTTGTGCTGTTCATAAATATAAAATTGTATTATCTGCCTTAGGCACTATTTACAAAATATAAATTTTCACGTATTAATAATAATTCTTTTGAAGTAGTAATCCCAAACAGTACACATGAACTCTGCAGAATGACTGAATAGACTTAACTTTTCAAGTCTGTGCATCAGGGCTTCAGATATGTATAGTAGAGGGAAAAAATACATCAAATGGACAGCAGGCACATCTATTTGACCAATATCCAGTGAAATATTTGCTTCATATTAAGGTTCATTTTGTGTATATTTGTTTGTAAGAGCACTTATATCCCTGTGATCTTGTTGTACAGCAAATATTCACTGTACTAATCATCATATTTTATTCACATTTGAAGCAGGAATTACCTGATTTTAGGTATCTTGTACTGTAAAGCATAATAAATAGATTAAAATTTTAAATAATTTTATTGAATAAAGTAGAAGAAAAAATCCCAGAAAGATATGAAATAAAATATATGTTTGTAAAACATGCTATTAAGAGGGGCTGAGACAATGAGGTTTGTCTGAATGTCAAGGAAGAAGATAGTGAAATAGCCACAGTCTATCCATGTAGCAAGACTATTATAAAATGCTGATCAATGATTTTTCTCTTTTGTGTGGGAATAGAACAAGATAAAACAGCACATTTTGTTACAGAGAGGGCTTGAAATGAACAATAGGAGATACTTCTAACTGGAGTGTAATGCTAGGTTAATTGATGATTTTTACAGCTATGATAGTTTTTGAAAGCAGCTTAATCTATCAAAGAAAATGTTGGCTGTGCCTGATCTTGTCTCTACATAGATGTTTAGACTGTACAGATCTCTCTGAAGCCCCATGGCTGTGATCCCAAGCCTAGGCAGGACTTCAGAAGGAAGTGGGATGAAATGAGGTGTGGGGGCTAAACGGAGCAGGATGAAATGCAACATGAACTCATGGGGTATGGATCAAAGCAAACTTGACACATCATTTGCGTTCTAAATACAAGTAATTTTATTGACAAGAATAATTTACTAGGTACCAATTTTTTATATTCAACATAATACTTGGTCTTGAAGAAAACTATTAACAGCACTGAAGAAGAATTTGTTTGAACTGCACAGGAGTTTGAGACAGTTTCAAAGAGGAAAAGAGAAAAGTGACATTGAAAGGGAGGAAGGTACTAGTAAAGTATCCCATTTGAGACCAGTCTTAATAATTCTGTTACTGCTTTTGGTATTAAAAAAAATCAAGTACTGATGCAATGCAATGAAATTCATTTGAGCAAAGTGCGATGTCATTGCTCATATGGAGAAATGATGAGGATTTTTGCTATAAATTTGGAGATAATTAGTTGAAAATTTTTAAAAGAATGACTGCATGTAGAGAATTGAGATGCTAGTAAAGCAGTAAATGAGATTTTGGAGGGTGTCAGTAAAGTATTTGGTAATATAAGAATTTTTTTTGTGCATCCCAAACTTCATCTGAAATACCATTTGCAGATTTGGTCACCTATATACAAGAAGGGTAAGGGCTCAAAAGCACAGTCAGGGGAGTAGAGAGATGTTGGAGTAAAAATTTACTGAAAAAATTTACTTCGTCCAGAGAAAGACAGGCTGAAAGGGAAATCTGTAAGTCAACAAGCAGAATGAGAAGAGGTACTTATATGCTAGAAAGCTTACAGAACAAAACCAAATAATTATACAAAATGGGGTATCAAAAGGAAGTTCCTAACCATTAGATATTTTCATAAACAACTTCCCAAATATAGATGTGGAGGTAAAAATCCAAATCCTAATTGCTTTTAAAATGGAGCTTGGTAAATTGGTGACAGGAGATATATGGTTTGCTCCAGTGGTAGGAGTGCTCCTGCTTTATTGAATTCCCATCTTCCATTAATAAACATAAATGTCTTTTGCTTTCTCATGCTGCTGTGGTAACTAGGGATGAGGGCTGCCATCCTGGATCAGACCTCCAGAGTCCATCTGATTTGATAACTTGATTTTGGCAACAACTGCAAGCTAAAGCTTCAGAGAAAGTGCAAAACCTATAAACACCACATGTAATCTAATGTGCTCCTGGGGGATTTCACTCCTATACAGTATAAAGAGAATAGTAGATGTCTTGAGGGAAGAGAATTTCTACGTCTTACAAAGATTTATATAAGATCCTATCTGGTGTGAATAAGAAAGTTCTTATTGTCTTTATAAACATGGGAACTCCTGGATTCTGCTGAAATCTTCACCTCAATATAATCTGAAGTAACTCACTGCAATGTGTGAGTTTTCAGCCTTTAATTTCATGGACTGCCACTTTGCTTCTTCATTCAAGAGAAACATAAATGAAACATCTTCTTTACACTTAATGGACATCTTGGCCTCTTAACATCTTTAGTAGCACTCCAACTAGGTGTACTCCTTCCTTTCAGCTGGGAGGTTTTCCACTCCTCCTGTATAATTTCTTTTAATAGAATCACAGCATCGTAGAATATCCTGAGTTAGAAGGGACCACCAGAGTCATCAAGTCCAACACCTGCCCCTGCACAGGACACCCCAGGAGTCGCACCATGTGCCTGAGAGTGTTGTAGAACTCTGTCAGGCTCATGCTGTGACCATTTCACTGGGGAGCCTGTTCCAATGCTTAACCACTCTTAGGATAAAGAACTTTTTCCTGATACTAAACCTAAACCTCCCCTGACAAAAGTTCAGGCTGTTTCCTTGTGTTCTTTCACTGGTCACTCCAGAGAAGAGATCAGTGTCTCCCCTCTTCTTCCCCTCATGAGGAAGTTGTAGATGCAGTGAGGTCTCCCCTCAGCCTCCTCCAGGCTGAACAGAGCAAGTGACCTCAGCACTCCTCACATGGCTTCCGCTCAGATCCTTCACCATCCTTGTGGCAATCTATAATAGTTTTGTATCTTTTATGTTGTGGCACCCAAAACTGCCCCCAGCACTGGAGGAGAGGCTGCCCCAGAGCAGAGCAGGACAATCGCCTCCCTTGCCCGGCTGGTGATGCTGTCCCTGATGCCCCCAGGACAGGGCTGGCCCTCCTGGCTGCCAGGGCACTTCTGGCTCGTGTTCCACTCACCACTGACCAGGAGCCCCAGGTCCCTTTCCATGGCACTCCAGCATCTCCTTTCCCCAGTCTGTCTGTACATCCAGGACTGCCCTGCCCCAAGGGCAGAATCCAGAACTTGCCCTTGTTAAAATACATACAGTTTGTGATTGCCCATCTCTCAAATTCACCAGGTTTCTCTGCAGGGCCTTTCTGCCCCTCAAGGGAGTCTTGTCTTTCTTGAAAGGCTTTTTTGCTGTTGCATGAGCTGATGTAGCGAAAGATGAACAGTGAGGAGTTTTTATTTAACCCACTGGAAAAAAACTCCACAACTATTTTCTATTTTTATACATCTTTTCAGGGTTTGGACTTTTTTGATACTCCATTTCATACTGGTAGTTCTTACATTGGTTTTAGAAAATTGTAGTTGAAAAAAATATTGATTCCTTAAATCTGAATAATGAAAAGTGAAAATTAAGGTTCATAAATTCTAAGATGAATTTTCATACATCTCTTGTACTGAGTGCCATGTCCAAAGGTAACACAATTAGTCAGGAAATACTGTACTTTTACTACTTTTAAAAACATGATGACTGTGTAGCATAGTACCATTATTTTGCTGGTCATGTATCAGAGCCGTTCTTCTTCCACAAACATTCTTGTTCATATGAGGAAGACCCGTGGCAAGTAATTGTCTTGAAAATCAATTGACATCTCTATACTTCATTTAATTTTCTTGCTTCACTTGAAAGGTAAGCAGAATTCTGATCAAAAAACCTGATTTAAGTAATCTTCAGAGGAAAATGCTAGAAAATATCATAAATCATTTTTCTCATGACGTACAGGCTGAGCGTGTACTATCCAAACAGGAAACAAGAAAACCTGTCCAGAATTGCCTAAGATGTTTCTGTTTAGGACCACTAGATGTCAGCCAGAACAAAGAATTCACCCTGTCTGAACTAGGGTGAATTTCATCATGGCAAAAGGGCTACTGCAAAGACAATGAATCCACCTGAGGAAGGAAGGTGGAAACAAGCTCCAAGCCCCTGAAACTGCTTTATCTGCAGGGCTGTGTGTCACATCTATTGCTCAAGCTTCCTTTGCACTTCTCTGTGGGGTGCAGCTCCTGGATAAAAGCACTCTGCTGAAAGCAGAACTCACTGGATTAGTGCAGCTCAAAACCACAGAATCTCTAGCCTGTGGAAGCTGTCAAGTTCTTGTTCTAGCTGCTTCTTAGCTCAATCAATTTCATGACACAAGGGTAGATACCCACTGCCCAGCCTCTGAGAAGGTCTTCCAGGAGCTCTCTTGCTTAACAGGCAATGTACGTGAATGTATAAAACCGACCAGTCTGAGCTCCAGAAATGAGTCAGGAGAGAAAACATTAAAGGATAAGAGAGACAAAAAGGGATAAAAATCAAATGAAGAGAACTGCTATACTTTGTACTCTGCTATAAATTAGTACTTCGTTCTGTGATGTCAGTTGAAGGTATGCTTAATCTTGGCTAATGAGGCCACTGAATGACGTTTCTAAGACTGAGTTATAACTATTTACAGCCCTCACCTGCTCAGAGAAGGAAATCACAAATCTCACATACCCATATACTTGGGACACTGGTTAGGATAGGAACATCACATTATGTATGCCATTTCTACATATCTTAATGCTAGGTTTTCTAAGTAACCTGCTTTTAATAAAATGTTTTCAAAGGTTTGCTAACCAAAGATGAAAATCCATAAAACATTTGAACAAGAATATTTAAATGATAATTAGTGTTGGAAAATAACAGTAATTTCATTTATTAAAAATAATTTATATTGACAACATTCTAAGTGGAACTTTTCAGCAATTGGTTCTAACAACACTTTTGTTAAGAGGTTAATTACTTCACCAGGTTGCTATCCTTCTTTATCTATTGTTGCTTTCTTCAATCAAAGGAGTGAAATGATACTGAAAAAATGTGGCTTCTGGCTTCTGGAGAGGTTTTTTTTTCCCACAGTCCCAATGATTTCACAAGTTCTTTAAGATAATATTGCATACAGTGGAGGAAGCATAAGAATAAAGAATGTAATGTAAATGAGCTGAATTCCCTGCCTCCAAACTTTGAACTTTGTCTGCATAAATGGACCGTCTGGAAAACACCAGAGCACAAATTTACAGCTCTGTATTGGCACTTACCAGGCTGCTCCACTGGATTTTCTGAAACTGATTAAGGAATTGCAAAACAAGGGATGAGAAGATGTGCAATTTAATCATCATCTCACCTGATGTTTCTTGCATTGCCCAAACTGCATAATGGTGCTTACTGGGACCTCTTGAGAGTGGGTGTTGCTGCTACAAGCCTAGAGGAGATGCTTGGGGAAGTCATGGCAGTTTTGTAAAAGGTTTAACAAAGGAATTTTGAAACATGCTGCAAAGGAGGAAGATATCAGATTTTACACATGAGCACACAAAACTTCCCATAATTGGGAAGGAAGAAAATAGTTTTTCCTGAAACATGTGAGTCATCAATTTGCAGCTCCAGAGTTACTACTTTATGCAAGATGCATAACTTGAAGGGATGCGTCGGTGAAGTGGAAAGTCAAAGGAATTACTGTTTCATAGCATACTAATTAGCAGATAACAGATGAGCCATGTTACAATTGCCTAAATTCTTGTTCTTGTTGGACAGATGGAAAAAATCCCCCACGTTAGAAATCTCCTGCAAGTTCAGACCTGTTCTGTTAAACCAGTATTTTCTCAGTGCCCAGCAGTGGAGACACTTTGTCATGAAAGCATGTGAGTTGCCTTTTCCCTGGGTGGCTTTCCTAACTTTCAAAGTTGTTGTATTAAAGGTGCTGGGGCTTGTGTCCTTCTTTATTCTATTGGTAGCAGATCTTAGGCCTGTTTCTGAATGTATATAATCTCTTTTTGAACCTGTTGCTACTGTTCTCTCACTGTGATTCCGTCTCTCCTAGTGTACCGTGACAATGTAGTTCCAGAGTTCAGTACCCACTTTGTAAAGCTGTTCTCCTTAACCAGTTTAAACTCTGTTTTAAAGTATTTGCCCATCCCACTGTGACTAGTGTTGTTTGATATGGTGATTAGCAGTTCTACATTTACTTTATCCATTTCTTTCTTGTTTTTGTTTTAGTTCATCATACAGCTTCTGCAGTTAAGGATTTTTTTGTATCTCACAGATATTTGTGTCACCTCTTGTGAATGTTTTACTTTGTATTCATGTCTGTGCACCTCTCTTAATTCCTCTACATCCTCTTTTAAACATCCTTAGGGGCTTGAGATGTGTCTGCATCAAGGACCTTACACAGCAGCAAAATTCTGTCCTTTTTTCTCCTTGTTCTGTGTACCTTGGCTGGTGACTCCCAGCATCTTGCTGCCTTTTTTTGGCCAGTGCATTGATCCTGTGATTCCAGGAAACAGCAGCAACTCCAAGCTCCATTCTTTGACCTATAACTACCAGTTTTGTATTCAGCATCATGTAGTTGCCATTTAGAAATTTTTTCCCCCCGTAGGTGCACTACTTCATATTTTTCTTGAGGGAAGATGACCCGGAAAACTTTCAGATTTGTGGGCCCCTTCTGGAATTTGATGCCATTGTCAAGGAAAACTACTTTTGACAGATGTTATTTTATAACTTACAGAGATTTCACTCCAAAATTTCTTGTCCAAGGAATTGGTGAAGTTGTTCAAGGAAATTAGTCCTTAAAGCATTTTGTGTGTGGACTCACTTTAGACACTTCTTACTGACAAGTGTTTGTTAAATGCTACCACTTGTTTCTTATAACAAGCTTTAAATCTGTAAAGGACCTATCTTTCAGTCCATGGCAACTTATTTTCTCTATTAGCCTTTGGTGTAGGACATTATCTATGTATTTCTGAAAATTCAGATACTTGTATCCTCTAGTGCAAGAAGTCCAGGAGGTCCATAAGACAGATTTCCCTGAGACAGTTTTTCTCTTTGCTGGAATCCTATCAGCTGCTTAGCAATATCCTCCTATGTTTGCTCATGTGCTGAGTGGGTTTGTGTTATTATCTTACCATGGCAGGAAGTCAGAGTTGCTGCTCTGTTCCCAGCATCTCCCCTGCACCCTTTTACCCTTTCAATTCTCTCTCTCTTGTATTCACAGCTGAGCTTATATTTGGAGAGTGCTTTACCCACCAGACTAAAATATACTGTGGAAAGTAATGAATTGAAAGGAAAGAGGCAGCAAGCAAAGCTTGACTGCAGTTTATTGGTTATGGCTCTGAAACAGAAGAGCTGCTTTGTTCTGGCAGTAAATTAAGTCCAGCCCATGCTCCTGGAATTATATTTACAATTTAAAAACACTTCTTTGTAATTTCAGCAGATGGTGCACTTTTTCATAGTGGTGGAGTTTCATGGTGGTTTGATTACTGCTGAACTGTGAAAGACCTGTTGCAGTTTAACAAAGACAGTAATTACAAGGAAGACTAATATTTTCTGGACTAACTTTTGAGGGATTCGGTATTACAGATACCTGAATTTCAAAATCATGACCCGAGTCCTTTTGAGTCTGACTTAAAAATAGTGATTTTGAATTCTTTTTCTTTGCTTTCTGCTCCTTTGTGTCATGTGATGTTTTTAGATGGTGCTAAGGACTGAAAATTAATTTGAAGATGGAGTGAGCAAAATTGTCCCAGTTCTGTCTCTAGGAGTCTGCGACACAATATTAGTACTACAAGTATTGGCAGCACTGCTGGTTTGTAAAGGAACAGCTGGCCCTGGCCAGATGCCACACAGCATTTACTTCATAGAACTACAGAACTGTTTAGGTTGGAAAAGACTGCTAAGGCCATTGAGCCCAACCCTTAAACTCGCACTGCCAAGTCCATTGTTAAACCATGTCCTCAAGTGCCACATCTACACAGCCCTAAAAAACCTCAGAAATGGTGACTTCACCACTTCTCTGGCAGCCTATTCTAATGTTTGACAGCACTTGCAATGAATAACTTTTTCCTAATTTCTGATCTAAACCTCTTGATTTAGAAATCGTTTCATCTCGTTCTGTCACTTGTTATCTGGGAGAGGAGACCAACCTTCCACTTCCATCATATCTTGTCAGTGTAGAGAAGACCTGCCCTGAACCTCCTTTTCTCCAGACTAAACACTCCCAGCTCCCTCAGCTGCCCCTCACCATTTTGACATGAATTGTGTCTAGGTACTCTCTACACGCTTCTACAGGGGCATGATTTGGCAGGTACAGATTCCAAGTGTTTTATGAAAATCTACTTTTGATAAAATCTTGGGGCACATCAGATTACTGAGAAACCCCTTCCAAGAGAAACAACTGAGACTGGAAGGCAGATTAGTAACGTGTGAAGCTCTGCTATGTTAGTAGTTAGTGCTAGCAGAATACACATAAGGGTGTGTTTTGGGAACTTTGGCACATTTTCCCCAAGACACCTTCATCTTTCCTGAAAGGTGCTCAGAGAAAGCAGAGACAATGAACACA
>WEIU01023102.1:7130-25162 GCA_013389925.1 Aegithalos caudatus
CGGCCCTCAAAGCCCTGAGCATCCCTCCGCACTGTCACTGTCCCCAAAATCCCTGAGCATCCCTCCTCACTGTCACTGTCCCTAAAATCCCTGAGCATCCCTCCACACTGTCACTGTCCCTAAAATCCCTGAGCATCTCTCCTCACTGTCACTGTCCCCAAAATCCTTGAGCATCCCTGCACCCCAGCTGTGTCCCCAAACCAGTCTCATCACCCTTCCACTCAGCAATGTCCCCAGAGCACTCAGAGCATCCCTTCACCATACCAGTGTCCCCAAACTGTCCCCTCCACCCCACAGTGACCCCAGACACAGGTCCAGGTGCTCTTCCACATCCCAAATCTGGGACAGGTGCCACCATCACCACTGGGACCGTCCCCATCCCCCTTGGCAGGAGGATTTGCTGCACTCCCCCCAGGCAGGGGGAGGATCTCAGGGGGCTGATTTGGGAATGTGGAGGTGCCAACTCCCTGAATCCCAACTGCCCCCATCCCCCAGCAATCTCCCACAAACACAACTCTCCGCTGCTCCGCTCCCAGAGATAAAACAGAATAGCTGGAATAATTTTTCCCACCCACACATACCAGGGTGGAGGGGGAGGGAAGGGGCAGATGTGGCGGGGGCTGTGTCCCCCCTGGAGCAGCTGTCCCCCCCATTGTGCCCTGCTCGCCCCGATAATAAACCTTGAGGTTTCCAGACAAACTCTGGGCAGCTGGAGATTATTGAGGCGGGAGATAAACACAACTGAAGGGGAGCAGGAGGGAAGGGGGAGCTGGGAGGAAAAGGGGGGAAGGAGAAAAGGACTTGGGAGTTTTAATTAGATGCACCAAAAAAAAAAATAAATGAGGAGTTGCTGTGTGCTGTCCTGAAATGGAGGATGGGGGTGAGGATGGGTTTGGGGGATCAGGAGAGGAGCCTGAGCTCTGTAATCAACCCAGAGCCATCATTACCACCCAGAGGAAATGTTAATATTAAATTAATGTTCAATAATTGGTAATTAATTATTAAATAAAGCCCATTCAGGCAGGAGAGCAGCAGGGCTTGGGGTCCCAGCAAGGTGGAGCTGCCAACAGTGATGCTGATGTAGGGAGTGGGGTAAGGAATTCCCTGGGAATTCACAGGTGGGACACGGCTGGGGGGGATAACACAAAAGCCAGCCTGGGTTTGGTCACAGCTCCTCCAATCCTGTCCCTGCCCGGGGTGTTCCCACAAGGACAAAAGCAAAAAGCTGCATCCCACCTGGGGGAAATGCAAGAATCCAGGATTCCCAGGGGCTGCAGCCTCCCAGCAGCTCCCAGTAGGAATTCTCTGGTGGCTCATCATGAGGTTGAGCAGCCTGTCCCTCAGCAGGGCTCTCCTCTGCTGCATTCCTGCCCCAGCTCCATGTGAAATTTGCCAGAATTTTTCATCTTATCCTTCTGGGAAAACTGGCTGGAATTGCTGAGGTTGGCCAGGCAGGGATGGGATTGATGGGATGGGGACATCCTGTCTCCAGCCCTGCCAGAGGATGGAGTGAGCACAAAGCATGGCCATGCTCCATCCTGTGATCCCAATGGGAAGCAGAACAGAGCCAGGGTGTCCCAGCACCCTGGATGAAGGGGTGGCACATCCATAAAAGCTCCCAAATTCAGGATTTCACCCTCCAGCTCCTGGGAACTTTCCCATCAGCCGGCCGAGCTGCAATCCCCCCCCAGGGAGCAAGGTCACTTCACAGATAAACCAAAATCCTCCCAACCACCCCAGGGCGAGGTCCTGGCAGGCCACATCCCCTCTGGAACAGCGGGATAACCTTCGGGAGCACCGACCCACAGCGGGGGTGACCCAGTGACCCCCAAACCCCCCCCGGGGGGCACGAACAAACCTCCCCCCCGCCCCGGCGCATCCTCGCCGGCACCCGGCGGATCCTGCCAGATAAAGCAGCAAACTCAGGCTGCTCCCAGCTTCCCTTTTCGCCAGCTCCATCCCTGATAAGGGCCGGGCCTGCGGAGCTCCTGATAGCCGGGCCACGGCGGCGGTTGGGGCCGGAGGAACGCCCTATCGGCGCCGCATCGCCCCGGCAGCTCCCGCCGCGCCGGAATTCACCCCGCTCCCATCGCCGGAGGCCCAGAGGAACATCGCTTTTACCTAAAGAATGCAAATAACCCCGCCGTGAGATGGGGAAGGGGAGGCACGGCGTAGGGCAGGCTCCTTTCGGGAGCTCGGGATGAGGCGAATCCCAAAGGGAATGGGGGGAGCCGTGGCGTTGGAGCCGCAGCCCCGGGATCCCGGGGGCAAAGGGCTGGGAGCAGATAAGTAGGAGCCGGGGGTGGCCCCGCAGCTCTTCCTGCCCGGCACTCAGGAAAGGCCGGGATATCAGCGGGGTCGGCAGCGGCTTCCCCCGGGCCGGGAAGGGGAGCGGGGCTCCGGGGGCCGTGGGGATTTGGGCAGCTGCAGCAGCCACGTGTGCTGGCAGCCGCCGCTTCCCAGGGCTCCCGCAGCGCCCGCAGCCTCCCGGCCTTGGGGACACGGCGGGACCTGCCCCGTGTGTCCGTCCCCACGGGGAGAGGGCTGTCCTCTAAAGGGGAACCGCTTCCCAACGATCCCAGACGCGGCTGGGAGCTCCCCGGGGAGGAGCAGGTGTGGGCAGGACACAAAATGTGGCACCTTCACTCTTGGGGGTCTTCAGACCCCCCTGGTCCCACCCACATCCACCTGCCAGGAGCCCTTCCCAGTGGAACGGCTCCAATCAAGGAGTGATGGCTGTGAATTAAACCACGGGAAGTTCCACCTCAACACGAGGAAGAGCTTCCCATGGAGGGTGGCAGAGCCTGGCACGGCTGCCCAGGGAGGGTGTGGAGTTTCTCTGTCTGGAGCCATTCCAATCCCACCAGGATGTGTCCCTCTGTCACCTGCTCCAGGTGCCCCTGCCTCGGGCTGGCTGATCTCCAGAGCTCCCTTCCCAGCCCAGGCATTCTGCGGATCCGTGTGGCACACGTCTGTAACCCCAGCTTTGGAGATGGTGGGTGATAGGGCTGGGGGTGCCCACGGGGCCAGCCCAGCCTCGCCGGTGCCCGCGGCCCCGGGGTGGAGATTCCAGGGGGAGATAGAGGCTGAATTCGCTCCTTGGGGTTTTGATAACCATCACCAAACCACCCCAGCGTCGCTCTTGTGGTTGCCAGGATGTTGGTGAAGTGCCCTGGTGCAACACAGGACGGGCCCAAAGCCTGCCAGCGCCAGGGAGTGCGATGCCAGCTGCGGGGAGGGCATCCCTGCTGCTCCCAAATCCATGGTTTTACCATCCCAACAGCACCCTGGGATGGCAGGGATGGCAACCATCACCTCACAGCTCCCCTCCAGCAGGAGGTGTGGGGTTTGCAGCCTGCCCAGCTCCCAGTGTTCCTCATACTGGTGTCTGCAGGAGGAGGTGAATGCTGGATCCAGCAGATCCAGTCAGGACACTGGGATGGAGCGGGATGACCAGCCCCACAGCAGAGACTCACCTGGCCCATTCCACGTGTCTGGCTCCTGGGGGTTTTCTCCAGGATCCGGCTTCTCCGGCTCCTTGGGGCTCTCCAGAGCGTCTCTGGACTCTGCAGCAGGAGGGGGAAGGCAGCATGGGGTCACGAGCAGGGAATTCCAGAGGCAGCATTCCACAGGGGCTGGGACCACCGGAGCAGCCACACCCGGGGCCGGGATGGGCACGGGGAAGGGATTCACACCCCCATGCCCAAAACCCCCATCTGGGATGGGCACAGGGAAGGGATTCACACCCCCATGCCCAAAACCCCCATCTGGGATGGGCACAGGGAGGGGATTCACACCCCTGTGCCCAAAACTCCCATCCCCCTGGGAACACCCCCCAACCCACCCCCAAAACCTCCTGACCCACCCCAAAACCCTCCCGACCCACCCCTTGTCACCCCTGTCCCACCCCATGTCAGCGCGCCGAGCCCCGCTCCCCTCACGGCTCTATTTGCGGCGTATTCATAGCAACTTGATAACAATTATTTTCTCCATTAACTGCTGCTGGAGATGGGCTGATAAAGCCAATCTGCATATGACAGTGTGGCAGATTAGTGCCCAAAGTACATGTTTGCCTTGGCGTCCCGGGCGGATCGAGCAGCGCGGAGCCCGATCGATCGGCGCCGCCGCGCCCGCCCTGCGGTGACGTCACCGCCACTGGAGATTATTAATACAGGTGATAAGCGCAATGATTAACATCAAATAAATCAATCACCGGGTATAAAAGTCCTATTATTTTTGGCTATAAATCAAAGTGCCTGGCATATCGATTTTTATCCATCGCGCTGAAAGCTTTAGTGGCCGTTATTGCTGCTGGGCCTTATCTCTGCTATCACCTCTTTATCGAGGCAGGCCAGTGCCAGGTGCAGCTCCGCGCCCCGGCCCCGGCTCCTCGCCCCCAGCCCAGCTCCCCCATCAGATAACAGCCCTGCTTTTCCTCCACTGCAGAGCAAAGTTTGCCTGAGAGACCTCCCTGACTCAGATACTGGGGTCCCTTCCCTGCTCCAGTTATCAGGTCCCCTCCCTGTTCCGATTATCAGGCTCCCTTGCCTGCTCTGCTGTAGGATCTCTTCCCTGTCCTGGTTGTTGGTGTCATTCCCCTGAAATCGGGGTCTCTCCTTGCTCCAGCTATCAGGGTCCACTCCCTGCCCTGGTTATTGGGGTTCCTGGCCTACCTCAAATACTGGGGTCCCCTCCTTGCCTCAGCTACTGAGGTCCCTTCCTTGCCCTCATTATCGGGGTCCCTGCCCTGGCTGTTGGGACCTCTCCCCTCCTTGGCTGTTGGGGCTATCAGGGTCCCCTCCCTGCCCCCAATGTTGGGGTCCCTGACTGTCCCAGCTGTTTGTGCCCCTTCCCTATCTCAACTATCAGGATCCCTTCCCTATCCCAGCCCCTGGGGTCCTTCCCTGCCCCAGCAGCTGTGGATCCCTGGTGCCTGGTGGCCTGGCTGCCCTGCTTTTGGGGACACTTTTCCCCGCAGAGGCGGCGGGGTTTGCCGGGAGCAGCTCGCTGAGCCGGCGCAGCCTTGCCCCGGCACGGTTATCTCAAAGGGCACTGCAAACATTAACTGGTTGGGATTTGCCCCCACCTCCACAGGAAGGAACTTAAAGGATATCTGGGACTGTTTCGGCCCGGCCCCGAGCGGCAGCCGCCTTTGGGGCGTGGCACGGCTCGGCACGGCTCGGCACGGCGGCAGCCTGGCGGCTGCGTGGGCAGCACGCCGGCACCCACGGCCCCGTGCCCCCCTGCCACAGCCAGGGCCACCACCTGTGTCCTCAGGGGCTGCTTGGCACCCTGGGGGAGTCACCAAGGGATGGGACTTCGTCCCCGTGGCTGGGGGAACTTTGCACCCCAAGGGACGCGACTTTGATCTGGGGCGGAGGGAGGAACTTTGTGTCCCACAGGAGGTGACTTTGTGCCCCAAGAGGTCACTGTGCATCCCTGGGATGGGACACCTGGCACCCAAGGGAGTGTGACTTTGCACCCCAAGGTAGGGGGAAGGGTCACTCTGAACCTGAGGGGTTACTTTGCATACCTGGGCTGGGGGGGTCACTTTATATCCCAAAAGGGGTCACTTTATATCCCAAAAGGGGTCACTTTATATCCCAAAAGGGGTCACTTTATATCCCAAAAGGGGTCACTTTATATCCCAAAAGGGGTCACTTTATATCCCAAAAGGGGTCACTTTATATCCCAAAAGGGGTCACTTTATATCCCAAAAGGGGTCACTTTATATCCCAAAAGAGGTGACTTTATATCCCAAAAGAGGTCACTCAGTCCCAAGGGGTCACTTTAAACCCCAACTATGTGACTCTACACCCCAAGGGGGTCACTTCATACCCCAAGGGACACAGCTTTGCAATCCAGGCTGTCCCCAGGCTGTCCTGCCAGCGGCCAGAGGGTGCCCAGAGGGATGGAACCCCGCAGGGACACCGGGGTGTCACTGACCCACCAGCCCTGAGGGGTGGCCAGGCTTAATCCTTAGCTAATTAACACCCTGCCCCACCAGCAGAGAGGTGGCAGAGGGGAGGGGACAGCAGGGACAGCCCCGGGGCTCACCTTCACTGCCGGGGGGGCTGCAGGAGTCGCGCTCGGCTGAGCCCTCGCAGTCCGAGGTGGCCCCGTCCCTCTCCGAGGGGCTCTTGTCCCCCACTGGGGCATCCTCACCTTCCTCCATCGCTGCCAGGGAACCTGTGGGGACACGGACAGCACGGTCAGGAGGGGACAACCCCAGGGAAAAGGTGCCGGGGGGGGGGTTGGGAAATCAGGATGCTGGGATGCCCCCCAGGGAAAGAAGGGAAAGCCCTGCCCAGCCACGCCAGCATCTCCCTGGGGTACCTGTCCCCCTGCAGAGGTGGCCGTGCCTTGCTCCAGCTGTCCCCTCCCTGTGGCACTGTGGGAATCAGCCTGGCAGCAGGAGGGGCCCTGTGCACACACATGTGGTGTCACCCGTCCCCAAAAGGGACCCCAGGAGTGGCCCCCCCGCCCCTCATCTGACAGGGGACACGGGGGTGACACAGCGGGGGTGACACAGCGGGGGTGACACAGCGGGGGTGACACAGGGGACAAACGGGGTGGCACACGGGGGACACCCCTCAGCCCTGCCATCCCTCCTGGCCGTTCCCATGGCAACGCAGCGTCCCCAGCCAGGCAGGCGAGGCCAGCAGCGGCGGTGGCACACGTGGCTGGCACCGCACGACGCCGGGCGCTGCCGGGACCNTCTGCAGACCTCAGCTGCTCGCCGTGACTCCAGGCATGTATATTTACAGCAGCAGAACAAAGAGCCCATAATCTATACAAAGCACACAACAATGAGCGTGAATAAAGAGGCTGCCGGAGAAGGGAAGGCAATTTATTCTAATTCTGCTAATTTCAGTTCCAGCACAATTAAAAAGGCTCTGATAATATTCAGAAACAATCGCCAGCTAACAAATCGTTTCTCCCGCTGTAAATGAAACATTGTTAGGCTAATTTCTTCCTTCACGCCTTCACGGCTCTTGGGCTTCTGATAAAGTTAACCCGACGCTCGCCTGCGCCGGGGTTTGGCACCTCCAGCCTGCCCAGGGAGGGGTGGATGGGGCTGGGAAGGGATGGGTGGGACCAGGAGGGCACCTGGAACCCACCCAAGGGTGCTGAGACCACCCACGTCCTGCCTAGGAACAGTGGGAAGCAGGAGGAGGATGGGGATGGCCTACAGGGATGATGGGCAGCCAACAGCAGCTCATCCATGGTCCCTGAAAGCATCCCATATCCCACCCCAAAATATCCATCATCTCCAGCCAGGAGGGAAATGGGGATGGCCCACATAAATCCACCTGGATGTCCCACATAAACCCACCTGCATGCTCCGTATAAACCCAACTGGATGTTCCATATAAACACAACTGGATGTTCCACATAAATCCACCTGGATGCTCCATATAAAGCCACCTGGATGCCCCATATAAAGCCACCTTGATGCTCCATATAAAGCCACCTGGATGCTCCATATAAACCCAACTGGATGCTCCATATACATCCAGCTGGGGTTTGAGTCCTGTGGTGCCACCGAGTTCCTACAGGGATGATGGGAGGCCAACAGCATCCCAATACTGCAGCACTGGCGTCCCTGGATGCATCCTGGGATGACCCAAATCCCACCCTGAAATCTCCATCCCCAGTCAGGAAGGAGATAGGGATGCTCCATCTAAATCCAGCTGGGGTTTGGGTGCCGTGGTGTCACCCAGCACCTACAGGGATGATGGGGAATCAACAATCCCAGAACCTCATCACTGTGACCCCTGGATGCATCCTGAGACCACCCACATCCCACCCCAAAACACTGAGGCCCAGCCACAAGGAAGATGAGGATGCTCCATATAAATCCAACCCTGTCAAACCTGATCTGGGGATGACTGGAGGCCAACAGCATCCTGGATGCATCCCAAATCCCACCCCAAAACACTGCCAAGCACAAGGGAGATGGGGATGCTCCAGATAAATCCAAACCAGGGGTTTGGGGACCATGGTGTCACCCAGTGCCCACGGGGAGGCCAGAATCCTATCCCTGGACACATCCCAACCCCACTGCACCATCCCACTCCCCAGGGATGCACCGCCAGCGCTCCCAGCTGCGTGGGTTAAACCAAAAAAAAAAAAAAATTTAAAAAAAAAAAGGAAAAAAGGGAAAAAAAAAAAGCAGCAAGGGAGGGAGAGGGAGCGTGGAGCAGGAGCGGAGCGTCACTTTCCCGGGATTGCTGGGAGCCCTGCACAGTTATCACCGCACACAGCCTCCCTCGGCTGGCCTGATCTGTCTATTCTTCATTAAGCAAATACGCTGAAATGGAAATGAAAACATAATAGCTATTTGATTCTCGGCGAGATATTTTGCATATTGGTTCAGTGCTGATAGTGGAATTTCATCAACTCCCTTTTTTCATGCTTTAAAACTGAATTACTGAGGCTGGTTTTACAGAGAGGGGAAGAGCCAAAAAACGCTCCCTTCCAAGATACTCCGCTTCGACGATTAACTCTTCTCCCTCCCTCCTTCTCCCTCCTTTTTTTTATTGATAACGAGCAAGGATTTCTTTCTTCTTTTTTTTTCTTTTTTTTTTTCCTTTTTCTTCTTTTTTTTTTCTTCAAAAAAAAAAAAAAAAAAAAAAAANAAAAAAAAAAAAAAAAAAAAAAGGGCAGTGACTCTAAAAACTTGCAGGAAGCTGAGGCGATGTGCCCGTGGCACCAGGGTCGGCATTCCCAGGGAAACCCGGCGTTATCCAGGTAATGATTTGATCACTGCACTCCAATTAAGGTTCTCCCAGGGTAGGAACAATAAAGCTTTTCTTGATTCTTTGTGCTTAGCTGGTAAATTAAATAAAAGGCAAAAAAGAATATAGGGAATCAAGGAGGAGGGGAAGGAGGGGGGGGACTTTTCCAGGCTGCCAAGAGCGAGACCCTGGGCGCTCGGAGAGCCGGCACGGAGACAAGAGCAAAGTGATAAGAGGCCTTGATAACAGATAGAAAATAGCAACAGCCACAGACTTTCCCACCAGCTCTGGAGCAGGGAGGAGGAGGAGGAGGAGGAGGAGGAAGAGGAGGAGGAGTTCCCGTGGTGGAAAGCAGGTCCTGGATCGGGAACACGTGCGGGCTGGTGGCAACCTGCCTTCGCCGGCTGGCGCTCGGTGCTGCCGTCAGGTCCAAGTGTTTATTTTTAAATATGAATTTAAATAAAATTTCCCATCTGACTCCTTCCAATTCCCATCTCTGGAAGCGTTCAAGGCCAGGTTGGATGGGGCTCGGAGCAACCTGGGCTAAATGGAATGTGTCCCTGCCTGTGGAGGGGGAGGAAGGAGATGAGCTTTAAGGTCCTTCCAACCCAAACCGCTCTGGGAATTCATGATCCTCGCTTCCAAAAATAAAAAATTCCTCCAAGTCTCATTGGGCAGGGGATGAGTCCAAGGAAGGCTCCAGGAACCAGGGAATGAGGGACAGAGCCCAAAGCCTCACATCCCAAACCTTCTCTCCAGGCACCTCAAAGCTCAGCCTTGGCTCTGGGTGTCACTGGGGGGGACAGTGGGGACATCCCAGGTGTGCCAGGGCATCCTGGAGGATATTCCACCTCCACCAGGCAGGCAACATAATGGAGGATCCCTTCTCCATCCTTCCATCTCCTCCTCATCCCTGTGCTGGCATCATCCTCTTANAATAATAATGAAAAGCAACCCAAAAGCAGGTGGGCAAGGCTCCAAACCAGGTTTTGGGATGCACAAAGCATCACCAGGATGCTCATTCATCACCTCCTGCTGGAAATGTGGGAATTCCACTCAGGCATCGCTTCCTCGCTTCCCCTAAATCACCTCTTTTCCCCCCAAATTACAGAGCCAAGAGCAAAGGGCTGCAGGAGCAGGCCTGTATTCCTCAGGGAGGGATGCTCCTGGAGCCCGTGCCAGCTGCTCCTCTCCCGAGGTGGGCTGGTGGGATGAGCAGCATCCCGGGATTCCGCAGGGTCCGGCGGCGGGGCTGTGCCGTGCCCGCCCCGCTGCAGGAACACCCGGAGAACAACCCGGGCTGCAAATCCCGGTATCTGATGGGCCTCCCGCCCGCTCTTCTCACCCAATTCCTCCCTGGGCCCTACCAATGTTTGTTTTACCAACGACCTCGGCTGCTCCCAGCCCCGTTCCCTGCGGATCGGGAATGCCAAGCCGGGACAAAGGAGGTTTCGGTCCTCAAAGGTCCCCCCCTCGGTGATGCTGCGCTGAATTCCAAGAGTCTGGAATCCCTTTGGGAGGAAAAGGGGCTTTTTTTGAGCACAGATCAGCTCTCTGCCCTATCAGGCTGGCTGCAGCATCCCAGGCCGGGCTCTTCCCGTGGATATCTCCCCATGAAAGATCAGCCCCGTGCACGGAGCCGATAGCGGCCGGGGCCGGCCCCAGGGGCTTTATCTCAAATTTGGGGCCCTTCTCCATCACCTCCGGATAAAACTCACCCTGACCCTGCCCGTGCTGCCCTGGGGGAAAAGGGCAAGGGAAAAAAAAAGCATGGCTGGAGAGTGGGAAGGTGCAGGGGGTGGGATTTATAATTTATTGATTGTGATTTGGTATTAAATTATAAATCCAGGAGGTGGTAGGGATGCTGGGATTGCTGATGGGGGATATTTATAAACATTTATAACTTAAATTTATAGACTTATTAAAATTTGGATTTAGGCCTAATTTATTCAGGAGGGGAACAGAGGATAGAGGTGCTGGGTGATGCTGTAATTCTTAATGGGGAGATGCTCCAACTGCTCATGAGGGGTTTTACAATGATTAATATTATTACATTTATAATCTATTAGGCATAATTTATACCAGAAGGGGAATAAAGGGTGGTGAGGGCATGGAGGGGCTGGGTGATGCTGCCATTGCTCATGGGATGGTATTTACAATAATTGCTAAATTTATAATAACAATCACATTTATAATATAATTAGGCCTAATTTTTTCCAGGAGGGGAACGAAGGACAGAGTGGGAATGGAAGTGTTGGGAAGGCTGGGATTTCTCGGGACGGGAAGGGGACGGGAAGGGGACGGGAAGGGGACGGGAAGGGGACGGGAAGGGGACGGGAAGGGGACGGGAATCTCCAGTCACTGCTGGGGAGCTGCTCTGTCCCAACCACCACAGCCTGGTCCCTGCCCTGGAACCGGATGAGCTCCAAGTCCCTTCCCAACCCAAACCCTTCCAGGGCGACATCCCCACACCAGCCCTGGAGCATCCCTCGGTGCTGTGCTGCCCCGGGAGGAACCCCCCAGGGAAGAGCAGCGGCGGGGAGAGGCCGAGCCTGAGAAAAAGCAGCGCTGCTGATAGGGGAGGGATTGGTTTCAGCCGGAGCTGCCGGCGCTGCCAAGCCCGGGGATGGCGGCGGGTGCAGTTACTGAACATTCATCACTGCCTGAACTCTGAAACTTTATCAGCAGCGAGCGGCGCCAGCGCCGGCCCCGGCTCCGATGGGCCGATAAAGCACCCGGAGATCCCGGGAGATTGGGGCGCTCCGGGGGCCGCCGCTCCCTGCAGGAACCGCGCATCAGCCGCGAGGGGAAGGAGCCGGGGAGAGAGGCAGGGACAATGACAATGGAGTGACTTTAGGTTTCAGATGGGCTCGATAAGGCCCTGATAGATTTGGAGAGAGGAGAGAGCGGAATGGAGGCGTCCCCGGAGCAGCAGATGGATGGGGTGGCTCCGGGAGAAGGGATGCGCTGAACGTGGGCTGGAGAGTGCAAGGAGCCACGGGAGCGCAGCGGGGAAACTGAGGCAGCTGCTGAGACTGGGAGAGAAGGACCAGGCCTTACTGGGCAGACTGGAGCTGTCTCCATCCAAACCCCATCCAGGAGCAGCGTGAGGTGTGTATCCAGGTGATCCAGGATGTGGGCACTTCAGGAGCAGCTGGATACGCAACGACAACGTGGGAAAGAAATTCCATCCGTGAAGATCGGGCTCCAAGCATGCCACCCCAGCTCCCTGCTAAAGGGCAGAACTGGGGGGAAAACCCTCAATTTGGACACTTCTTCTCCCATCTGGAATAAAGGCATTCCAGGCAGGAATGGCTGGGGGTGGGGGCACATCAATACCAGGTGACAGCAAGGACAGAGGTCAAGCTCTGGGCTAATCCAGCAACAAATTACCCTGGAGATGTGGAGCTGGAGCCATCCCCCGTCCTGTGGAAAGCAGCTCCAGGTCCTGCCAGGTCCATCCCACTCCCAAAAGCCATGGAAAGGGAACAGGGATGGTTTCCAGTGTCCCCAAGCCTTTCAGTCTGTCACAGCCCTGGGTGACAACAAGGCCAGAGGGAAGGGGACAAGGATGGGGACAAGGATGGGGACAAGGATGGGGACAAGGATGGGGACAAGGATGGGGACAAGGATGCTCTGGCTGGGATGTCCCTGCTGCCCCCAAACCCCAATCCCAGCTCCCAGAGCCACCCTGGAGCACTCCAGGCTAACGAGCAGGAGCCGTGGAGGCTCCAGGGGCAGGGAAGGACCCTCAGAGGGCACAGCCAGGTGGGGTGGCCCACCTGGGAGCAGCTGGCACCGAGCCTGGCACATGGAGATCCCTGGGACAGCGCTGCTCCCAAAATCCTTCCTTGCCTTCCCAGCACAGCCCAACCCTCCTCTTCCTCCAACTCCAGGCCCTCCTCCTGCCTGGCTACATGGACGCCGAGTTTGCTCCGTGCAAACGTGCCTGTGCTGCCTCTCTCTCTTTCTTTTTTCTAATTTTTTTTTTCCTGTTCTTGGCATTTTGGTGGAGCGAGATAAGAGCGAAAAACAACAGAGCTGCTCGGAGAGTGAAAAAGGGAGATAGATAACGCAGATACCGACTCCTACACAAAACAGTCCTGGCTTTATCTCTGCTTTTTATCACAGTTCCCCTAAAAAAAATAAAGAGAGCAGCCCAACTGGAATGGGGCAGCACATTAAAAAATGAACTTTATACTGTTTGCTCTTTAGTTTTATATTTAGATGAAACAAACTCAGATGCTCGTGGTCGATACCTTTTCCAAACCAAAAAGTCTGGAAGCTCCGTTTGCTCCAGTGGGGATGAGGGAGGAAAGTCGAGGAGCTGAGTATGGATGGGGCAGTGGGATGAGGCTGCTCCCAAGTTTCCAAGGCAGCATCCTGCAGCAGAACCAGGGAGGCTCAGGCTGGAGGTGGACACAGAAATGCTTCCCGAGCATCCCTGGCTCCTGCCAGCTTGGGGACAGATCCCACCTGAGATGCCCCAGGATCCCAAAGCTGGCAAAGCCCGAGCTGCCCGTGGTGGGAGCAGGTCCCTGGATGCAGGAACAGCATCTCCACCTCAGCACAGGGACTGGACATAACCTACACCCCACCCACGTGGCTCCCAAAATTCCTTTGTCCCCCCATTCCTGAGGGCACCTCACAGGGCTCTGCCTTCCTGCTGGGAAGGGCATTTTTGGAGCAGCAAAAATCCAACTCCCAGGGCACGACCAGAAAGAAGGAAGGAAAGGGAAAAAAAAAAAATAATAAAAATGGACTGGAGGTTTTTCCCTCCCCTCGCACTCCCTTCCCTACCTTCTTTTTGAAAAACATAATTTATCTGTGTATTATCAAGAAATCCAGACACTTTAATCAGTGAGCTATGAAGTCAGTATTTCCATTCTTATCTAGCGGAGGAGTGGAAATGGAGAGCAGATAGGCAGCTCCGAGCCCGGCCGTGGTGGGGAATGTTAATGGGAGGAGCGGCGGAGCCATTGGCTACCGAGCCGCCGCTATCGCTGCCATTATCGCGCCCTTATCGCCGCAACCATCGCAGCGCAGTAATGGGGCCAGTTCAACTTTCCGCATTATCATAGGAGCTGCGAGTAGCATGAGAGGCCTCGGCTGGGAGACGGAGAAGAGAGCGAGCGGCCAAACTTCCCGGCGGAGCAGGGATGGGGAGGGGAGAGCGGCTCTTCCCTCCCCGCAGTGCCCTCCGGAGCTGGGGATGCGCTCCCGGCCGCTCCCCGCTCTCGCATTCCCATGTGAGCTCTGAAGCACTGGGGATTGGCCCCGCGGAGCATCCCAAAAGCTCTGGCTGTCAACCCTAAGGAAGGCACGTTCCCAAATCCCAGGTGCTGACCTGGAGAAGTATCCCCAAAACCCCGGGGAGCCAATCTTAAAGCATCCCCAAACCCTGGGTACCGTCCCAAGGCTCGTTCCCAAAGCTACAGGGACTGAGCATTCCCAAAGCCTCAGGCACAGCCTAAAGGTGCTTCCCCAGGAATTCCTGGGCACTGACCCCAAGGTGCATCCTTAAAGCCCCAGGCACTGAAGCTGTTGGGCATCCCTAAAGCCCAGGGTGCCAAACATTCCCAAAATCCTGGGCACCGACCTCAAAGCCCATCCCTAAAGCAAGGGATACCGACCCCATCAAACATCCCCAAACCCTGGGTTCGCATTCCCAAAACTGCAGGCACCATTCCTTAATATTCCCAGAAATCTCCAGGCACTGACCCCGTGGAACATCCTAAAAATCTCCAGGCACCAATCCTCAATATTGCCAAATCTCTAGGCACTGACCCCATGGAACATCCCAAAAATCTCCAGGCACCAATCCTCAATATTGCCAAAGCTCCAGGCATGGACCCCACTGAACATCCCAAAAATCTCCAGGCACTGACCCCATGGAACATCCCAAAAATCTCCAGGCACTGACCCCATGGAACATCCCAAAAATCTCCAGGCACCAATCCTCAATATTGCCAAAGCTCCAGGCACGGACCCCACTGAACATCCCAAAAATCTCCAGGCACTGACCCCATGGAACATCCCAAAAATCTCCAGGCACTGACCCCATGGAACATCCCAAAAATCTCCAGGCACTGACCCCATGGAACATCCCAAAAATCTCCAGGCACCAATCCTCAATACTGCCAAAGCTCAATACTGCCAAAGCTCCAGGCACTTATCCAGGCACAACATCCCAAAACCCCAGGCACTGACCCCAAAATCTCCTTCCTGAGCATTCCCAAAGCTCTGGATCACCGACCCCACTGAGCATCCCCAAGCCCCGGGCACTGACTGGGAGCATCCCCAGATCCCGGGGTCACGCTCCCAGCCGGCCAAGGCCGAGGGAAAACAATGGATCCACATTTCATCAGATGAACAAATTAGAGGAGCACATTTCCTCCACGCGCTATCGAATGGGAGATGTCAAGAAAATATGTTGATGTGAGAAAGAGGAGATAAAGAATTATTTTGGAGGAAAAAAGCCGTGGAAGGCTCTTATCTGGAGTGACTCATAGGCACACACTCCTTAACCCCACTGCAGCCCAAGGTCAGCAGTTGCATTCCTTTCGGCATTTCAGCCCTTCCAAAAAAACATGTTGCTGCAGGAACAATGTGGAGCCTTTGCCGGGCAGCCATCGGAAGAGGGAACTGTATTAGCCCCGAAACACTTGAACTTTCCTGATAAAAGGAGCAGCAGGACACAGCCTGGCCAAGCCAAAAGCCCTGAGTCAGGCAGCAAAAGCAGTCATGGGATGTGACGCAGAAAAAAAAAAGGAGATACCAGCCTCCTGCTCCCATTCCTGCTCTTCTCCAAAGTGGGGGAGCTGATTCCTTGGCCCCACGGGAAGGAAAATCCATGCCCTCGGCATGGAGCAGAGGTGGAGTGTGGTGCAGGGCTGGCACAGAGGCCTTTTCCAATTTAAGTCCTGAGATGTTGAGTTCTGAGGAGCTCCAGGCTCCTCGCTCCTGCCGTGCCCTGGCTGCTCACATCCCGGGCTCTCAGGCCTGGCTGTGCCTCTGGGGAAGGCCTGGGCTGGTTTTCCCTCCACAGCAATGCCCCATCCAGGGTTTTCCAAGGCATATCATGGGATTTTTTGCAGCAGGATGGACGGCACACATGGAAAACATCCTCAAAACATCCTCAAAACATCCTCTTCCTTTGGCCAGCACGGCTGCGTTTGACCCCAAATCCAGCAGCAGGGCCCGGCAGCTCCATCCCCAGCCCGGCTGCTCCCAGCTCGGGCAGCGCTGTCCTCTCCATTCCCAGGGACGTGGGCATCCCCTCAGGGCCGGGAATGTCCCATGGCACGGAGATTCCTGCACCAAAATGGATGTGGTGATGCCTTTGGGATGCTCCCCTGGCATCCCAGGGGCTGCCCCTCTCCAGGAACCTCGGATCACCTGTGCCGTGGCACTGCCTTCCTTGCACAATTCCCGCAACACCCGTGGGGAAAGGATTGCTTTCTTCCCAAGCCCTGATTGCCGAGCTGGCCTCATCACAACTTGGCCAAAGGGGAAGCTGCAGCTTGCTAGGTGGCCTCGTGATTCAGCGTGGAAAATAAGACCTTGCCCAACCTCGCCGCTTCGGATGCCGAGGTGTAAATCCCGGCTGGAGGCGGCTTCCCCGGGATGCCAGGGACGGTCCATCCGCCGCGCGTGGCTCCGTGCCCGGCCCGGGGACGGCGTGGGGGTGTCCCCCCGGGGGCTCGGGAGGAGGGAGAGCCGCAGCAGACACAAACCCGGCCCAGCCCCGGCGCCCACGNGCTCTCGGCAGAACTGGTTTGGCCGTGGCCAGCCCGGCTCCAGCCCTCGCTCCCTCGGCATCCCCCTCAGCCTCCCTGCCCGCCGAGGAGATGGCCAGGAAGAGCCATGCTGGGATGTACCCCCGGCACGGTGTCAAAAGGGTTCCCTGGCATGGAGAGGGGTGGCAGGGCACGGGGCTGGTGGCACTGGCCACCAGTGCCACTTCTCCATCATCCATGGTCTGAGCTGGCCCCGTGGCCACCAGCTGGTGAGGGCAGTGCCAACCCTTCTCCTGGAGCTGGGGCCTGCAGGGATGCTCACCCCTGGAGCACTGGCTGGGGAAGAGAAGGGAAACTTCTCCCAGCATCACCCGAGGGTGGCACAGCCCCTCCAGCGAGCAGGAACGTGGCTTGGTGGGAAACACCTGGGCATGCCTGGGAGAACTCCCCACGGTGGGCTCTGCTGCCTGCATCCCACCAGCATCCCACCGGTATCCCATGGGTGACACCCCCACCCCACGATGGGTGCCCAGCCCCGGGAGCCCCCGGTGTCACCCACGGAGCATCCCGAGAGGCCGGTGCCAGCCGGGATGGGCAGAGCCACTGCGGGGGCAGCTGTGCCACAGGGCTTTGCCACCCGCGCCCCTGCCAGCTGCCAGCCCCGCGCCAGGGCTGGCAAACGCCCGGGGCTGTTTGCACAAGAGGGGAGGGGCTGGCAGGCAGCGCCCGTGGGTGTCGCAGACATGTGGGACACGGGGATGCCACCCTCGGGATGCCGGGAGTGGGGAACGGTGCGGCTGGGGGAGGCTGAGGGAGCCCCGGGATGTGGGGAATATTCCGGGTTTGGGAGGTTTTGCCGGCACCCGGCTCATCCCGGGAGAAAACCCTCCCCACCCCGGGGTAGCACCTCCCCGAACACCCCCCGCCCACCGCGGCCCGGATGGGGAAACTGAGGCACGGAGGTGGCGGGGATGGAAAAGTGCAGCTGCATCAGAGCGCAGGGGGGAAAAAAAACGGGCAAAAACCAAACCAAAACAAAAAGCAGCAAGCACAGGAGGTCGAAACAGAATCACCTGAAAGGGAAGGAGCGACTCAGGGAGGGAAGGAGCGGGCAGGAGGCGTGCCGGGAGCATCCCACGCCACCGGCTCACCACGCCGCCGCTAAAAATAGACTCTGGGTTGGCCACTGTCATCTTTAGAAGAAACGCGATTTTCCAAGCTCCCGGGAAGGACGGCTCCCACGGCCCCCCCCTGCCCGGCTCCAGCGTCCCCTTCCCGGCATCGCCGCCGAGCCCACGCGGGACCGGGGAGCAGCCGAGCGTGCAGGAGGAGGAAAGGAAAAAAAAAAATAAAAAAAAATGAAACCGCCCGGCCCAACGCAGCCCATCAATCAAGAGACGGTGGCTTTAACGGCGCAGATCGCGCTCCTTATCTGACACCATCTAATAGCAATTAAAGAAAATCCACACGCAAAAAATATGACGGTGTTTTCACCTCCCCCCACACGGCCCGTTCGCTCGGCGGAGCAGAATGCGAGATAATCATCAAAAAA